>RJWM01001636.1:5786-127247 GCA_004363535.1 Dasyprocta punctata | reverse complement strand
GCAGTTCACGGAAAAATCAAAATAAATTCTTAGCTGGTGGTGGGGTTGGGCGCAAAGAGAAAGAATGAGAATAGTCAGGGAGTAGAGGACAGTGGACACTGGCTTGTTTCTGGCTACACAGAGTCATAGGAGGGGAATTCTCCTGTCTTTTGGGATTCTCTTCGTCCCTTAGTGTGGGAAGACTGTGTGTCTCAAGCAAAAAGTAACTCCTGCTTGGCTTAGAGCAGGTGAAAGCTGCTTCGAAGATGTTCGTTGACTAGGGATTGGAAATGTTCAATGCAAAAGTTAAATCGTGACAGTTGTCCCCTAAACGATCTGCTAAATTAAGGATCTGCTAACATGTGTGAGTCTACCTCCCTGCATCCCCCCACCCCCGCCCCCTTGGCAGAAGGGAGAAAGCTGGTACCTAAAAACAAAGTGAAGCGGCTGCTAAATCGAGTGGCTCTAAAAACGCTCTTCTTTCCTTGAAGTTCAATGTGGAGAACCATACCGGACTTCCACTGGACTTGTAAGGGCTGCAGACCCGTATTGGGCCCTCTCCTCAATTTCTACCCACTCTCCCCTTCCTTGCTGCTTTTCACAGTTAATCCACTGTTTTACTTTCCGTGTCCTGACAGCCACTAGAGTGGTTTTGTTTTTTTGAGCTGAGTAGCTGCTAAATATTCCTCAGAAGCCAGAATCAATGTTCTGTGTGTGGGGTGGTGGGGTGGGGGCGTGGGTAATGGTGGTGCAGAATAGGCAGAATCTTGGCACCCCCTCCATTGCAAAAGTGAAAAATATTTCTGTTTGCAGTTAATTTTAGTGGCAAGCAGATCATGTTAACTGGATGTAATTGCTTCCAGATATGGCCGAGGGTTTTGTGTGTTGAGATGAAGGGTCTGGTAAGTGCTTACTTCCTGTGTAAATTAGCCTATTCCATTCAGTCTTTCATTCTGGCCAGCCCTGGATTCTGTCATTCTCCCATTTTCCCCCTCCCCAGCCTGCAGCCTGGTGTGAGAAGCAGCTTGCTGTGTGCAATTCTTTTGTCACTTGGAGCCACTCGCCTCGTGGTTCTTGATGTGAGTTTGCCCTTAGAATAATGAGAAGAGTTTATAAAGATGCCACCTGGACTCCAGGCTGCTGTCTGAGTCTGTCCCTGCAAAAGCAGATATCGGAGTATCTCCTGGTCATGCTGGCTGCATCCCTGTACCCAGAACTTTTGGTTTGCTGTGGATTTTCTTTCCTGCCACCCTCTGACCCCACACCCACCTTGGAGAATACTTCTCTTTCTCAGGTATCCCTTCACCTCCTCAGTCTGAACAAAGCACATTCCGGTGGGTCTGAAGGCTCTGGAAAGGAGGGGAAGCTTGTGGCCACAGAGAGGACTTGTTTTAGTCTGACACGAAGCTATCTCTCTTCCTTGCATAGCAGGCTGGACCTACAGACACATCCATCCCTCCTTGCTAGAAAGGGAGTGCAGAACCCACCCGAGAATTTTTTCATAGTTCTCCAGGTTTCTAAGGGCTGGAATTGAGGAAAAGTGTTACAATTCATATTCTTCAAAAAATCTGCTTTTGTCCTGTAGCCAGGCCCACATTCTTAGTGTTATTTGCATAAGAGGTTGCTGTTTATCTTCCTGCATCAGCTCCACTGATAACCCCTGTGGTCTGTTGAACAATCTATGAGGAGTAGATGACTTGATAAATGCCAGCTTTTCCAATACGCAAAGATAAACTATTGGGGTCAGGGTGAGGGATGGTGTGTTCAGAAGGGTGAACCAGGTGGGGAGGCAAAATCCTGGTACAGATTGGAGTGGAGATGTGCAAAAGAGCCTGATGGAAAAGAACAGGGGTCTTTTCAAATATGGCAGCTGCATTTTTTGCAGGGTGAATCAGTTTCCTGTTCTTCCCTACGCCTCCCTCCTTCATGTGAACGTGCAGAGATTTTGGGAATACTGTGTTGAGTGGGTTACCTGTGCCCACCACTATGCAAGAGGAGACAGGATGCAGGTAATCTTTGCTTCTTTAATTCTGCCTTTTTTCCCCTTAACCCTCTCCCAGCTCTCCAAGTTGGGGGTAAGTCACTTGTGCTTAGTGAAACTATCTAAGTCTGAACTCTTAAAAGACTGGACTTTTCCTGCCTGCTCTGAATTTGCCGCTTCTTCTGAAAGAGGCTAGGTGAAGAGAAGACTTCTGACCCCATCACCTAGTCAATAAGCTGTCTGAGAATCAAACAAAAGAGTTTGGATTGGCTGCTAAAGCCAGGCACCCAACTGATAGCTTTGTTTTGATGTCCTTGTACTGTTTGCTGATCATGGTGCGTGCTATTTAGAGCAGGGAGGATCCATGGGGAAAGACTTACCGGGAAGTTGAAACAGCTAGCGCAAAGTTCAGGAGATGCTGAAGATAGTGAAGTATAGCCCGGGAATTAGGAGTGGGGGTGGGGTGGGCTTCTCACTCAATAAGAGACTTTCTGGGAGGTGGTGGAAGTGGTGTTTTCTAAGAACCGTGTGGAGCGATGGAAAGAACACAGGTTCTTGTGTGAGGCATGCTGAATGAAAACCCAGGCTCTAGAATTTTTTTGCTGCATGTCTTGGGCACATCATTTAGCATCTCTGAGCTCCTAATCCCTGTCTTATAAAAACTGACCACCTTGCCTATGGTCATGAGAATACACTATGTGTTGTATACATAGTGCAGTGTAGTTACAGTGCTGGGCAAATGGGTATGATGGAGCCATAAAGCCAGCCTCTTTAAAGCCTGGTGTTTTGACTGAAGGGAGAAATTATGAAAAAAATCAGAAAAATCTTTTGTTTTGGACACTACTAAATTGATGATAGTGGGACCCTCTGCTAGCAGTCAGTGGGTGAAATAATAGGTGAATAATGTGAGTGCATTGTAAGTACAAAGGTCCCCGTTTGCTAAGTGCTGCAACTGTTGAAAAGAAGCCACATATCTAGTAAAGGATCCCTTAATCCTGGAATGCTGCCTCGGCCTTGAATGTTTTGGAAATCTTTTCGATTTCCAAAAGACCATGCTGCATACCTTTGACTTTTCTTTTGGAAGGATAGATTGGACTTTGGGAAATGACCAGAATAGTTCAGGAACAAGTGTGTGAATATGGTGAGTGAAAGGCACCATGGGGTAAACTGTGCTTGCCTTGCAAGGCAGGTTCTAGAAGGAGAGGGCTCATCAGCTCGGCCCTGAAGGGGTTGTTGGCCTCACTTCTTAGGTGAGGGGGATAAGACCAAGGGGCTTGCGGTCTCCAGCTGCCGTGGCTTGAATCCCCATGAGGAAGGAGTTACCGCCTTGATGGCCTGGGTTTGGGGAAGATACCTCTCACTGTTGTAATGTTTCCGCGTTTGTGGTTTGGCCTCCTGGGAATTTGGGCTCCTGGGAGGCACTTAAAAAAGGAAAAAGCAGTGTGGACCATCAGTAGTAGATGTTTCTTGGGGTCACAAAGAGTGGATTGAGTTTTGACCCTTGTGTCCCAAGGGACAAGGGAGGCATGGTGGCCTGGGGAAGGCTTGGGAAGCGTAAAGGAGCTCATGTGTTCAGAGCCCAGGCTGGTACCTGGCACAGACTCAGCATCCATCAGTTCCTGTTCCTAACAATGATATCTGCTCTGAGCACTTGGAGTGTGGAGGGAGGAATGTTTGTTCTTCCTCTTCGCTGAACCATCACTCGCCCATCAGCAGAGCTGAGGCACACCTTAGGATTGTCTGCCGGGCCTGGCGCTGTTGTGACCTGGCGGTGTGGGGCTCTGGGCTCAGACTCTCTCTCTCTCTCTCTCTGCATTATTTATAGTAAACCATATTAGAACAGAGTGTTAAAGAGGAAGGATGAGTCATTCCCATTGAAACCATTGAAGGCATAAATAAAAGCAAAATGCTTACTATGTGTTTTGCACAGTATTTAAGGCCAGGTCGTGCTAATTTGAATGCTCCCAAACTGGATCTGTGAAAGTATACATATATGGGGAAAAAATTCAGGTTGAACTAGTGGGAAGCTATTTACTGAAAATCCATTTCAGTATCTGCTCTTTCTCTTTCATTTATTTCAGATCCATATTCATATCATGCTTCTCATTCTTGCTAACTCAAGAGCCTGGCTTATTTCCTAGCTGAGGTTTGTCTGTGTATTTTTAGAGGGTTGAATAACATTGAGGGGGGAGTCTGATACCCTTGTCTTTACCCCTCGTCTCACCACTTGTTGACATGTGGGCTCTCAGGGTGACCAGGAGTCATAGAATGGTAGCACTAGAAGGACCCTTAAAATCCTTTATTTCAAAACACTCATTTAGGGAAGGATTGCCGGAGGTCCAGAGAGGGTATGTCATTTGATCAAAGTCACACAGCAAACTAGTGAAAAACCAGCACCAGAACTAGATCTCTCACTCTTGGTCTCCTTTAAGTCATCCTTTACCATCTTGCCTATGACTTCCTAGGTCTGTACCCCACTTCCACCAAAGAAGAGGCAAGATGAAAACATCAATTTGACAACAATTTCAAGTCTTTGTCTCTGAGGGGTGCTGGGTGGGTTTTGTCATGGAAGCTTGTCTTTTGGGGTCCTTATTAACTTTTTTGCTGCCGGGCTGAGTAGATTAATGTGCCTCAAGTCCTTAAGATTTATGGGTGATCCGGTAAGCTATGCAAACCATGCAGGGCCCAGAAAGAGAGAAAGCAGTTTGCTCTTCCCATGAGCTGACTGGTGTGCAGGCTGAGAATCAAGACGACAACTCCCCTTCCTCCTGCAAGCAACCGGCTGGTTCAGAGGACAGGTTTAGTTGATAGCAACTGAGGTACAAAAACAACTAGATGCTTGTACTGTTTGATTGACTTTGCAGGCCTAAGGCTGGTGGTCTGAGCATGTATTAGGAGGGCAACACTATGTAATATGGCAAGTATGGGGGATTTTCTTGTCTTGTTTTTGAAATCCAATATTGTTCTCACTGTTTAGTTTTGTTCTGATTTATTGTTTTGTTTTATTTAATGTTCTGTTTTGATTGGTTTTTTTCTGTTTTGTTTTATTTGATTTTACTATGTCTGCTGGTATGGACAACTGTTCTGATGATAGCAAGATTTATTACGGTGGCCAGTGTTGTTTTCCTATTATCCTTTTTTGAAGTTCTGTGTCACTTTCACTGTTTTGTTTTGATTGGCTTTATTCTGTTTTATTTTGTTAGGTTTTATTCTCTCTCTCTCTCTTTTTTTTTTTTTTTTTTTTTTTTTTTTTTTTTTTTTTTTTTTTTTTTTTTTTTTTTTTTTTTTTTTTTTTTTTTTTTTTTTTTTTTTTTTTTTTTTTTTTTTTTTTTTTTTTTTTTTTTTTTTTTTTTTTTTGTGGCACTGGGGATCAAACTCACAACTTCACAACTGTTAGACAGGTGCATAAGCCACTGAACCAAACTCCCGGCCCTAGTTTTTTGAGGCAGGGTCACACTATGTAGCTCAGGTTGGCCTTGTGCTCACTTTGTAGCCCAAGCCGGCCTTGAACTCACAACGCTTCTCCTACTTCAGCCTCCTGAGTGCTGGGATTAAAGGCGTGTGCCACCACGCCCGGCTTAGGTTTTATTCTCTTTAAAATTAAAAAAAAAGAAAAAAAGATTTACAGGTGATGCCCTGTGCTAGGGGTTTCAAAACACAAAGATTAATAAGACATGGTCTTGCCCTGAGGAGCTTATAATTGGAACCATGGAGTTAGAATACTTAAAGTGTGTGTGCTGAACACTGTGAGAGAGAGTGGAGAATAATGGAAAGATGATGACATATATATATATAGTGTGTATGTGTGTGTGTGTGCGTATGTGTGGCTTCTATTTGAATGATCCATTTCTCTCTGTAAGACTTTGTTGAATTCATGTATACCAGGGGAGGCTCTGCAATATGGTGATAAACAACAAGACACAGGACAGGTGAGTCCTCTGCCCCTGGAGGACTACCTAACAGAGAAAGAGACCGAGCCAGCAGTCTTAGAAATAACTGTGTAATGACAGTTACACTAAGTGCAAGGATCGGGGATCAAGTAGTGTCTGAGTTGGGGTATTAATGAATAAATAGGATTTTTTTTTGGTGGTATTGGGGATCAAACCCAGGATCTTTGCACTGAGCTATATCCCTAGTACCGCCACCACCACCCCTGTTTTGAGACTGGGTCTCTAAGTCGACTAGGCTGGGTTGGAAATGTGAAATACTCAGGCTTTAGCCTCCCAGGGTCCTGGGATCACAGGTGTGTGCTGCCATACTCCACTAATAAGTAGAATTTGAAAATTAGGGCAGAAAAAACGAACATTGTAGTCAGGGCCAGGGGAGCGATCGAGGAGTAACTTCTTTGGCAGAACCAAGGGTGATCTGTGCTGCAGTGTGTATGATAAATGCCTGGCGAAGCACAGAGAAGGCAGCGTGGCAAGAACTGGGGATTGCAGCCCAGTAGTCCTGAGGTCCGATCTCGCCCTTCCATTCGGAAACTGTGTGACTGTGGCCACAAAGCACTGTGGACTGTGGCTTCCCCATCCCTAAAGGGAATGTATTTAACACACCCTACTCTGTGTCTGGAACAATATAATTGCTCAATAAATGCAACTGTCGTTCAAGTTTGGACTTTATCCTGGGGCAGTTGAAAGCCTTTAAAGGCGTTTGAGGATGATGATGCGACCAGAGCCCCAGGCCAGCGTTACTAAGCATGCCTCCAGCAATCCCCTGCTCGTTCCTGCCTTCAGAAGTCAGTCTGAAAAGGAGTTTAGAATCCATAAGGAGACCCCTCCCCGACATCTCTTTAGCGCCGTACCAAGATTTGATGAAAGAACATGGAGTGAACCCTTGCCACCTCTTCTCAGTGGGTGGAGGGCCTGGGACTGAGGTGCCGGGGACAGGAAGTTTCAGCCAGCAGGATCAAAGGAAGTGACAGTGTGAAGCTGGTCTTCTGGACTGTTACCCGTGCCTCTGCCTCTCTTTTAATAGAAACCTGAACATCTGAATTCAGGCTAACCGCCTGGCCTCCCCTCCTGCCGCCCTGATAGCAAGCCGAGACGGCTATCTCCCGTGGGCCAGTCTCAGCTGTGGTTGTCGCAGTACGCAATGTCTGCAAACCGACAGTGGCCCGGGGAGATAAGGCCTGACGTTGTGTAATGCGAAGCATGGGCTGTTTGCCTGAGTGGCTCCTGGCCCCCGGGTAACTGCTAACCTCAACTGAGAAGCGGCCGGCCTGGCAGTGCTGGCCGGGCCCCTCGCTGCTGGCTCCCCTGGTGCCTTTTTGTGGTTGTATAAAGGAAGCTCGTGTAGGCCGCCCACAGGGCCGCGTGCTCTGGGATACGGGGGTTTGGGTGGTTTTTCTCTTTCTTTAGTCTTCTTAAAACTTTTTTTTTTTTAAGAAGGAGGGACAGTCTTAGCACCTTACCCTAAAACGAAATGAGACAAATAGTTTCTAAATGCAAATTGAAATTCCAGAGGCAGTTTAGAGAGTCTCATCCCTGCTTGAATCCCACTGGTCACTGGAGGTCAGCTTTTAGGAAATGGTTTTGGGGACTCTGGCTTATAGAGAAGCCATGCTAGCTTTTCTGATACCCCAAGGACTAGGACACGTATCAGTGGTAGGACATGTATTGTGCCTGCTTCCCTTTCCCCTTTCCTCCCTGCCAGTCAGCCTTTGCCACCGGGATGGGAAGGTGATTCCCAGCACAGGTGTGCCCTGCCCTTAGGGAACAACAGAACCACCACCTGGGCTTCTCATGTTGGAGGGTGACTGGAAGAGACTTTGTGACCCACCCCAGTCCGAGGTTTTTGTGGGCTCTGTGCCACCAGCCTCCCCTTGGGCTCCCAGCAGAGGGATATTCCCTTGCTCAGGGTAGTTCATCCTGTTTTCAGATTGTTCTTCATGTGCCAACCAGTCTGTCCGAGGTCGAGGGTCACAGAAAATGTGGTCACAGCTCTACTGTGTTGCCTATTTAGGTGGTGGGTCCCTTATATCATAATTTCAGACCATCTCATCATCCTCATGACCCTCTCTTAGATATTTCTGAGATTGTAGATCTTATATCCCTGTGTGATCCAATGACCTTAGAGCATGACGCTAGTGACATAGCCAGGTGACTCTGGCCAGTTTGTCTGAGAGTCAGGCTCACAACTCTGTTGTTTAGGATATTATGTGTCTATTAATATGTCCTCTAAGTGTCTCCTTTCTATTGTTTTGGTTGTATTCTCTCAGATTACTTCCTTTGTTCTGAGCTGTCTAATTGCTTCCAGAGGCTGCAGCAATTTATTTTTTATTTTTTAATATTCTGGCAGGTAGGTATGATCTTTTACCTTTTGCTTGGCTGGATGGCCACTGCAGATGTGGAGGTCACTGCATGCCTACTGTCGGGGTCTGGCTCAGGGATGGTCTGGGGAGGGAAGGTGGTGATTTAAAAGATTCGGAGGCAGTGACTCACATTGATTTTAGCTTATCTGACCCTTTAGCTGGAGGCTGCTCTTCCCTCAAAGTGTCCAACTTGGCTGTAACTTAAAGCAACAGAGAAATGTATATCATCTCTTTTCTTGGATTAATTAGGGCTGAGAAATTCATTATTTAGAGTGAGAAGAGCTCCTAAGGAGGGAGGCTGTTGAACTATGTAGAGATTGGCCGTGGGGCTGCATGATTCCTGGGCAGCAGCTGGGGTGGGGGTGATGGAGGTTGCTGAGCAGGGCAGGTGCCAGCTCAGGCAGGAGGGGCAGGGTGGACACCCCTCAACCCTAGCAGGTGTATGGTCCCAGCGCCCTGTGCAGCCAGCCCTGGGTCACTGTCCTGCGCAGCAGGGCTCTGGGTGAGCAGTCCTGGGAAGTGGTTTTGTCATTCTGGTCCAGCTGGGAGCACTGCTCTCTGGGTGTAAAGTGCAGTCATCACTTAGATGAACTGGCGTTCAGGTGCGCAGTCTGGTTAACCAAGGGTTAAGTCTTGTGGCCCGTTGGTCACACAGCTGGTCACAGGTCTGCTTACCAGGAGCCAGTGCGTCCTGTGCTCATGGGCAGAGTCTAGGAGCCTGCCCAGCGCTCAGTGACTGAGGGCTCTCGTCCACACTCTGGATCTTGCCGTCATGGCACTGTTCTGTAGGGGAGCAGGTGGCAGTTGCTCCAGGAATTCTGCAGAAGTTGCGTTTTTGATCACATCTCTGATTTTTTTTTTTAATATGTGAAGGCTGTGGACCCCAGGAAGCTGTGCATTTACGTTCCCAACCTGGGGTACCTACACAAATCCCTTAAGCCAAAGGTTCAGGGAAATTCTCTTTGATATCTTGGTTTCCATTCTATTGTATTTCATTAAAAAAATATTCATTAAGACCCATTAGTGGATCATCACTCTTGGTTTGAAGAAGTCCCTAGAACAGAGAGGCCTCAGCCATTGATATTCAATTCAGGATACACTGACAGAGCACCCACTGTGTGCAAGGTGCTTGCTAAGTGGTATGGGTAGTACAGAGACCTAAATAAATTCATGTACGTGCTCACAGTGAAATAAAAGTGACAGGCATGTCAATATGGCTATGTATTGACCATAGGCTCAACTACCACATGAGTGAGGTATGGGGAAAGCAGAGGAGAGGAAATGATTCAGAAAGACTTCATGGAGGAGGTGATATTTGGCCAGCTGTTGGGATATGGCAAGGCATTGAGTGGGACAGTTGGGAGCTGACATTTCTAGGGCAGTGTGGCAGTGTGTGAGTGTGTAGGGGGCATGCAGGGTAGTGTGCTAGCACAGAAGGACATAGTGGGACAGGGTGTTAGATTGGGGTGGCACAGTAGCCATCCACCACTCTCTGAGGGTTTGGTAATGGGGCAGGAGTGGTGGTCAGGAGTCTTGTAGGCAGCCTGGACTAGGTGCTTGCTCTGTTCTGAAGCGCTTACCCCTCCTAACTCTTACCTACACTCCACACCCTGGTTTGTGGCTATAAATGCCCTGCAGAGGCCACAGGGAGTGACTCTGAACCGGGACACCTGTCCTTCCTCACAGTCCCTGTCTCCTCTCTGCAGATAGCACTCAGCAGTGCACCCAACCTTGGCCTAGAGGAGGCAGGCATCTTCCAGGAGGGCAGGTATGGGACAAAAGTGCTTTTGTTTTTGGCCTTCATGGTTCCTTTACCCCCATGCCACCTGGACTCTCTGGTCCCTTCTGGTCTCCTTGTGCCATCTGGCCACCAAGACCTACTCAAGCCAGGCTCTTTTGGCTTAGGGCTCAACAACTCCCTCCTATTTGTCTCCTGCAGTAGGCTCTGTTTTATCATAAGCTCCGCTGTCTTCATGCTAACCTACCTGGGCCTACAATTGTCCCCCAGCCGCAGCACACATCCTGCAAGGATAATGATGATGGTTTGTCCTCTCACCTTATGCTGCCAGTTGTGCTGTGTTGAACACATAGTAGGCACTCAGTAAATGGACAGCGCCTCGAGCATTTACTATGGACTGGGCACTTTACTTGCATAACATACTTAATCCTCACTACCACCCAGGAGGTGGATATTCTTTAAGAATACCAGGACACTAACCAATTTATTCTCTCCAGCTTTGGATGTCTAGGTTCATTTGCCCCAAGAGCTCCTTGATTATGTTGATACTGTTCTTTCTCAGGTGGCTTGGGGCTGCCTACTACTGATCCTCCTGCTTCTTTGTACCCCTACTCTCTTCCCTGGTATATCATTCCCTCAGGACGGTGTACTGTGATGGATGGAACTGTGTGAGATCTGTGTTTGTGTCCTGGTGTGGCCCCTTCCTAAGGGCAGTCATTTTGGCCTGCAGAGTCTGTTTCTACATCTGCAAAAATGCTGATATAGATTGGGCATCCCTCATCTGAAAATCTGAAATCAGAAATGCTCTAAAATCTGAAACTATTTGATTACTGACATGTAAAGGGTTTTGGATTTTTGGATGAGGGATACTTATCCAGTAAGGTCTATGCAAATGTTTGAAAATCTGAAAAACTGTGAAATCTGAGACACTTCTCTTTCTAAGCATTTCCCACAAGGGGCAGTCAGCCTGAGGTTTCTGTTTGATTGGGGAAGGTGGTAGAGTATCGTAGATGCTGAGTATGACCCTGTCACTCATAATGTTCCCCAAGAGGGTATCCCTGCACTTCTCTCCAGTCTTATTCTTGGCCATCGCATGGTTTCCATGGGGACCTTACTGTGGATAACTTCCAGATCTCCGTTTATCTGTTCCAGATCCCTGTTCGTCTCACTCTTTCCAGGTGCCTGTGAGGCACAGCAGTCCTGCCGGGAACTAGACCATGGTGTGCCCGGAGCTACTTTAGCACTGTCCCTTTTGAATCTTCTCTTTTGTGACCTCAGTTTTGCCAGAGGCTCTAACTTTGTCCCAGGCACTTGATTCTAGACTTTGGCACCTTCTGTAGCTCCTACTTTTCCTTTACCATCACATTCACAGTTGTCTCTCCTACCCATTTCTTCACTTGCATAACCGTGTGGCATCTTGGCCCCCTGCCTAGCCTCCCTGCATTTCCCCTGCTGCAGCTCATCACCACATCCTCTTTGAGCAAAGCCCTGTTGTAAAACCTGCAGTGGCTCCCTACTTACCTATTCCACAGAGGAAATGAGAGTTCTTATCTTGGCATTCAAAGCCATGGAGGATCCTGGATTCCAGCTACATTTCCCCTCCTTTGTTTCTCAGCATGTACCTTAGGATGTATTTTTCTCAAGGTAGAGACCACCTTTGGTGTGCTGTTCTATGGTTTTCTGGTCCATGGTCCAGCATATGACTGCTCAGTACCTGTCACTGTGGAGTTGAATTTTCATTCCATCTCTTATTCACTGTGTCTTTCTGCATACCTCACTGCAGGGCCAAAGCTTTCAAGCTTTGGTATCAATATTCTTCAGGAAGCCCCTCTGGATATCTTCTTGCCCCCTGCATCCAACTGGAAGTATGTGCTTCCTTTGAACATCTGTGCCAGAAGGGGTGTGGATGAGCCGGATTTTTTCCTTAGTGGTACTTTGTCCACTTCTTCCCTAAAAAGCCTGTGTGTTTGTGGGAAGGCTCCGGGGCCCTATTCAGTTGTATCACTGTTCCTTTGCTCCTCTGAGTGTTGTTCTCCGTACGTGGTAGGTGTTTCATGTGTCTCGTTGGCGTAAGAATTGGAGACAGTGAAAATGGATAGTGGTGCTAGTATGAAGCAGAGGTGCCTGAGCTTTCTGTGTATCTGCAATATGGTACTGATGGGTTAGCTACCGACGCACACTGGTTTTAAGGGTTCTGAGAAATAGGCCCAGGCTCAGATATCGTCAAAGCAGAACAATCTTTGCTCTGGAGCTTTTACTTTCATCTTTCCTTTTTTTCAATTCAGTGGAAACCCTGTCCTAGTTAGCACCTTTATTGTGGCTGGGACAGGTCAGGCAGGAGTGAAAGGCCGGGGGATTGTGGGGTCTTTGTGATAGTAAGTGACCAGGACCCTTATCGTGCAGATGAGGGTATAAATAAATGTACCATAACCTGTGCATACCCACCAGTTGAAAATGACCAGGCACTGTGGGGACAAGGACCTGAAACCCGGGAATTCCCTTTTCCTCAACCTCCTGTACCCCTCCCCAGTGTCTGTCTCCCCGGGCCACATCCTGGAGAGAGACAGTCTCAAGGAAGTGCCTTTAGGAACAGCTTTCTGGGAAGCAAAGAATGGAGGGGTGAGTGTGGGTTGGTCAGAGTTTTCTTGGAATTATTTCTTGTGGGTCCTAGCAGAGGAGGCAGGTGCCCCGCGCCTTGCTCGGCAGTCAGGACTTCTTATTTGTGCCTGCTGGTTTGGTTAAACCGATTACTGTCCTGCTGTTATTCACGGCCAGTCTTCAGGATAACTGAGAGCTCCTTGAGGACAGGGGCTGAGTTTTTTGTTTTCTTTTCTCTGTCTCAGTGCTCAACCTTGTGGGTAGGTTGCGACCCCTGATGCATTCATTGGGTTGAATTGTGGAGGGAGGTTGTGACTCTAAAGACCTGGAGATGGTATCCTCTGTCCACCTTGGGCTCGGATGGGGGAGACAGAAGTGGCCGAGTTAGCTGGTGTGGAGGGAAACAGAGGGGTCAATCCAGCAGCGCCCCTGGGGAACTGCCTTTGTGCATCTGTGCTTGTTGAAGCGCTGCATGTAAACTGCAGTTTGTGAGTCTGGTAAAGGGTTGTGCTGGTGATGGAGGTGAAGGGCAGGAAGCCTGGCTACTGCTCTTCTCCTTTGTCTAGATTTTGCAGGTAAATCCCAACATGTTGGCCATGGAAAGATCCAGAGGCTTCATCAGTATCCAGGTGGCAGGTGTGAGCCTCTAACTCTGATTGGGCCCTCCCTGGGGCAGCCAGGCAAGCTGTGGGAAGGAAGTGATGGATTCTGGGCCACTCTTGTTTGCTGCTAGGCTTATTCCTATAATTAAGATGTTAGGTGCAGCGGGGACAAGAGGAGATTGTCTGGTTCAGCTCACAGATCTCAGGCAGGAAAATAGCATCTCGTTCTCTTGCCCACTGTATGGATGAGTAACTGAGACCCACGGGTGGGCAGGGTGACCGTTCCTGTCATTCCGAGTGGCTCCCCATGCTCTGCTCTTCTGCTCTCTGACAGGATATGCTGTGGGAGGCCCAGGAGAGGTTTGGCCTCAACTAGTAGGTGCATTTTCTACGTGGTTAGGGTATTCTTATCATACAGGCATCTGAAGCCTGAGAGGGATGGGGAGAATGTTCCCACTTCATTCCCAGGGTTCCAGTGCAGGGAGGATAGGAGGAGGTGGGGCTGCCACCTGAACTCTGGAGTCTCCGAGTTGAGGCCTCACTTAGCTAATGCTGAGAGGCTGTCGGGGGTATAGAAATAGGGTAGAGATTTCTGGCCTGGCCAGAGGAACTTCTCTGTCCCCTCTGCAACCCCATCATAAAATTACCCAGCCTTCTGGTAGTCAGAAGATGGTTTGCAGGGCTTATGTGGCTCAGGCCTTGTCTGAGGCAAGGCTGAGTTTGGGGTGGGTAAGAGCTTCTGAGTGCTTGGTTTAGAGTTCCAGCCTTCTCGTTCCTCCATCCTGGGAACCCATTTTAAAACTTAGAAAAGAAGCTTGTCCTCTTGGCTGCTCTGTGACAGCCCAAGCGGAGGGAGTCTGGGACTCTGCTTCTGCTTTACTGGCTGGGTGGGGCTGGCGGCTCTAGGCTTCTCTGCTGCCCTTTCCCTACAAGATACTAAAGTCCTTACCAGAGCATCCACTTACTTCTGCTTTCTTTTTGTCATACTTTATTTTTGTGGGAGATTTTAAAGAAAAATGTATATGGTTTTAGCCGGGTGTGGTGACGCATGCCTTTACTCCCAGCACTCGGGAGGGTGAGGCAGGAGGACTGAGTCTGCGACCAGCCTGGACTACTAAGTGACTTCAAGGCCAGCCTGAACTGCATAGTGAGACCCTGTCTCAAAAAAATGGGACCGGGAATTTAGCTCAGTGGCATAAGCCCCTGCTTGGCAGGTGTGAGGTTATGAGTTCGATCCCTGGTACCAAAAGAGAAAAGAGAGAAGTATATGATTTTATCATTTCTGCTTTATCCTTGCCCCCGCTACCCCCAACTAGTCCTCAGGTGGGACTAGTGACATCATAGTGGGAGAGGCTGGAGGGCTAAAGGGCTGCGCATCCTCCCTCGTTTGGCAGAGACAGATGCAACAGATATTTAGTAAAGAACCGCCTACCATATTCTCAGGTCTGTCCTTTGCTGCCTGCCTCAGACATGAACTCCCAATTCCTAACCATATGGATGTCAGCTTGTGTAAATGCTTGGTGGTCATGGTAGATGGGAGGGCTGACTCAAGGGGTTTTCACTCGTGTTTTCTCTGTACTTAAGAGTTATCTTGCTAGTTCTGCCTTTTTTTGTACCTTTCTTTTCCCACGTTTTCCTTTTGTTCCTCCCTTTCTTTGCTTTCCTCCCTCCCTTGCTGTCCCCCGCTTTCCCTTCCTTTCTTCTTCTTTCTTAAGAATACAGCTGCACCTAGCATGACTTAGTTCCTGTTTGTACCTCAGATTGCTGGCACAGTGTCCTCTGTATGTGACTGCTGCTGAGAAGGGAACTCAGTTTCTCAGCCCACTCCCCTTCTCTGGTTTTTGTCCAGTTGGCTGGACAAAGAGAACAAAACCAAATGGCCTCCCCTCCCCCTTCTAGCCAGTCCAACCGTGGTGTTCTGGGGTGATTTTCCCTGCATCCATTTCAACAAGTGCTTATATGCTTATGAGTCATTGGAGTGACCATGCCCATGTACCCCTTCCTTACTGACACCCCTAAACCTGTTGTCCCTTGATGTCCAGTGGAGCAGAGGCTGTGTTGGCCAGGGGTCTGTTACAGTAGTGGAGAAGGAGGTCGGAGCCTAGGGGCAGGTCAAGCGGGCCTCTTTTATTTACAGTGCTCTCTTTCATGGCCCCAGTGAAACAGGACCCGGGAGGCTGCGGTGAAAGGGCACTGTGTTTGTGCATTCAGGCCTTCCAGGACTTGCCACAAAGGTAGGGGCACCCAGAGCATCCAGGGGGCTATTTATCATTGGCAGTTTGGCTTGGAGTAGAAGGTAGGGCTGCTGCTGAAATTGTGAGCACTTGCATGTTTAGATGGCTCGATAGTGAGCCTCAAACTAATTTTGTGGTCTGGAGTTGGGGTGGGGCACACTGTTCTGATCATCTCATTATGTTGGAGCAACTGATTGTTTTCTGCTTCAGGTTTCTTCTCAAAGGTCCAGTTGTCCTCACTCTAGCCATGGATGGGACAGAGTTAAGGAGACCTTATACTCCTCCTCGTTCCCTGCTCTTCAGAAATCACTTTCATGGGCAGTTCTTTCTTTGTTCCTTGTAGCTTCTATTTTGGGTATTCCTCTCCCCGTATGTTATCTTGCTGAACCTTAGTTTATACATCTTGAAAATGGACAGGGTGGGAGTGATAGTACCTTCCTAATATGTAGGGCTATCATAAAGATTAGGTCACATGACACATGGGATGGGCTGCTATAGGCTTTTTTCTTTCCTACTGATCAGCCCATAGTCCTTTTGTGAGTCTGAGGAGCCCAAGTGAGGACCCCAACTTTTCAATCTCCCCAGTTTTAAGCACTTGTCTACTTCCCTGGGTTTGGAGGGTTCTTTGTGTTTGGTGCCTCTGATCGACTTTATGTGACAAAAGGAAAGAGGAATTTTCTGGAAGAACATCCCGGTGATTAATGTGGAATACATGAAAATACAGAGACACATGCATGCACGCACCTTACACCACACCCAAATGTCGCCCCGCTACAGGAGATAAAAATGCACCAGGGCCTGCCCTGCACTGGGGAGCTCTGGCAAGCCTGCTCATGTCGTCCTCTTTGATGCACCCTAGCTCTTTGTCTCCCTGCACCTGTGTCCAGATGGAGGTTGAGGCTTAAGTGTTTTTGCCTGTGTCCTTTAATTGTATCTTTGGAACCATACTCTCTCTCTCAGAACTAGAAATCACACCCGCTCCACGCACTGGGAAGCAGTGGTGAGGAGTGGTTACCTGCTCACCTTGGGTCATCTTGAAAGTTCTGAGTGGTCTGTTGTGGGGAGGTGAGCAGCTCATGGGTGGGAGTTTCTGTCCCCAGCCACAGAGGGAGAGGCTGGGTGTCCTCGTGGCTGCTTGTTTGCTGCCTCTCACGTCTTTCTCCATTCTACTTACTGCTGCTGCTGCTCCCAGGAGCACAGCCCTCCTGTCCTTGCCCATCTTCCAGAGAGGTGATGAATAATCAGTGAGATGAGTGGAAGCCAAAGCACCCCTAAAAGGAGATAAGCCAGTGCCCAAGTAAGGATGATGGAACATGAGCCTAAAGGTGGGACTTGAAGGAGCCTCAGAAAATCTCTTCACTGTGTTTGTGCTCAGTATCTTCTGTATCCAGCAGTTGAAAATGGCCGGGACCTATATAGTATTGAGGGACAGCATAAAGGAGGCTTTCCCTTGTAGCCAGCACTCATTTTCCTGCTGCCTGGCTCCTTTGAGGGACTAATCTGTAAGAAAAATGCAAAGTCTGATTTCTACCACTTAGCCCATGTCCATTTTCTAGATGTTTATAGGGAAGGTACCACACTAGCTCTTTGGGATAGGAAGTACAACATAGGATTATTTCTGGGTGGGTGTAAACTGATTTCTCAGGAGATATTTTCTCTTTTTGTATTTGTGTGTTTGGAATAGTGATGACGTCATTGGTTTAGCCTTTGAGTCCTTTTCTGATTAAGCTCGTCAGTATAGGCTCTTACAAATATTTTAGTTTGGACCTTTCAGTTAAACAAAACCCCAGTTAGGCTACTTATATAGTTTGAGATCTTGGTTCATTCACACACTGAAATATTGGCCAATTAGAGAGGTTTACTCTCTTGGTTGGAGGATATAGGCAAACTGGGGGTTATAATGCTGTGGCTGTTTGTGTGGTATTTGGCTTCTAGGGGTAAGTGGGAAACGTAAGTGTGCAGGAAGTAGGAAGGAGGTGATCACATCCAGAGAGAGTCCCTGATGTTCACAGGGAGTTTCTGTGCAAACTCCAGCATGGTTAGTAGTCGTCTACGCAGAGCTCTTATGTGAATCAGAAAAGATAGCCTTCTTGTGGGAGGATGTGGTTCTTAACCAGGGCCTGTGACTTGATGAGTTGGATGGGGCTGGATGTCCGGCCTGCTTGCCCCTTCATCAGATACATGAGATACCTGGCCCAAGAGAGGGCTTCAGTGGTTGGGGCGGTCCTGAACTGAAAGCTGTTCTGATGAGATGTTTTGAGCCATCAGTTCATTTGGTTTCCAAAGAGCAAGGCCTCGCAGATCTGTTTCACTTATCCCTTGACCAGTCTGTGTGCTCCATCAGCCCGGTGTCACCTCTAGGGCACAGGAGCGCAGGCTCCAGGTCACGGTGGCTCAGCACCAGAGGAGCCCAGGCCCTCTGTGCGTGTTCAGGCATCCCTCAAACTGCCTGGAAATGTCAGATGGCATTTATGGCATCCTTTTAGCATGAATATCTTCTGTGACCAAGGCCAAGAAAAACAGCAGAAAGAGGTAGGAGTAGTAAGGAACGAAGATGCATATGCATACACCCTACAGTCATTGTTGTCTTTAAGGTTAGCTTGGAAAAGCACAGTGTCTTATGTAACCAATTTCTCCAACACAGATATGGAGCAGGTAGGAAGAGACCTGTAAACAAGGCAGAATTTAGCTTTTTGCAAGAAGTTCTGATTTTCTTCTCTCTTGGTCACAGTTTTATTTGTCAAAGCTGAATCTTCTTAGAGTCGTTGCTTGTCTCAGTCCTGGGGGCAAGCAAATACCCTGGGTCTCTCTGCCATAGGCCGTCTGGGCACCACATTGATGAGATGCTGAAGGGACCCATGGGAAGTACACCAGGCCCCCAGAATAATTTCCATTTAACTAATTATTATTCTTCCTCCAATAGATTTGAAATATATTTAACTTTTCAGGGTCCCCTAGCCTTTGAAATGTTTCGAGTGTACTCTCTGATAGGTTACCTTTTCTCTCCCTGTAGGCTATAATTAGTGTCCTTTACACAAAATTGGCTTAGAATTGGATTTAGAGAAGATAAGAATCAAATTACCAGTATTTATCTTGTAAATTCCAAAAGATCTACTTAAAACACTGTATTAAAAAGAAGGGACTATAAAAGAAAAGTTTATTCTATGAAAAAGTAAATTCCTCCCAGTCTGAACAACCCCTGGACATTTTAATATCATAGCTTCAGACTTCCCTCAGAGGAACCTAAAATTGCCTTTTCCCTTGTCTCTGGTCTTTATCTTCAATTGAGCTTCTGAAATATGTTGCTGGGATTTAGACAGTGGAGAGCTGATGTGGTCTTGGCTTTCATTAAAATTTGGAGGGTTTGGCTTATCGATTATTTCTGATTTGTGGTACGATGTAAACCTCTAAAGTATGCCTATCTTAAAGAGATATACACAATTTTATCTTGGTATTTTAAGTTATTAGGGTGTTGAGAGATGGGAGACTCGGGCTCTGCGGTCGCCTGCACGTCTGTGTGTCCTTTAATGTCAACAGGCTTGTTTTTACATGCTGCCTAGTACAGTTAGTCCCCAGCAGGTTTAAATAAGGTCATGTCAGAAAATATGCTTGTGTTTTTAACAGAGGCAATGACTGCATATTGAGACTCTTCATTAAAACTGTTCACCCATTGGATTTTACTATCTTTAATTTAAAAAAACAAAAAACAAAACTGTTCACCCGCATACCCTGTCCCCTGGGAATCTTTTATTAAGAGCATTTCTGGGGTTGGACTCAGAACTTCTGCCTCTGTCAACTGAGTGAGCCAGAGGGGTTTTAGCTGGAGCCCCCACCAAATGGCAGCAGTAGCACTTTGTGGGCCCTTTTGTGACCGCACAGCTCTGCACAACTTCCCACTTTAGCAGTGTTGTTGACTTTAGTTTTTTAACCTAATTCTATCTCTTTTTGGTTCTGATGAGTGTTGCATATCAAAGCATAGATGACATATTCCTTTCAAGAGACCACAGATATATTTCATGGGCAGTTCTGCTTTTGGGTGTGCATACCCCAGAGCAGGAAGCCAAATAGATAATCTGCATACTCAGGTCTGACATGGTATTATTTACCATAGCCAAAAGGTGGTAGCAACTCAGATATTTACTGACACATGGATAAATAGACAAAATGTGGTATATACTCACAGTGGAATATTACTTAGCCTTAAGATGGAAGAGAATTTGACCACGATAAGATGAGCCTTGAAGGCATTATGCTAAGTGAAAGAAAGCCCAACACTAACTGGCAAATATTGTATGCTTCCATTTATCTGAGGATCTATCTATGCCATGTGAAGCAAATTATAGTAATCCAAAGTACAATAGAAGTTGCCAGGGCCCAGAGAGAGGGAAGAATGGGAAGTGAATATTTAGTGGCTTTTGAGCTGCACTTGAGGAAGATGAAAAAATTCTGTGGATGGAGATGTGATGGCTGCACCTCACTGTGAGTGTACACATGGTGCTAGACTGTATGCTTAAAAATGGCTCAGATTGCCAGGTGTGGTGATACTTGCTGTAATCCTGGCACTCTGGGAGGCAGAGGCAGGAGCATCACAAGTTTAAGCCACACTGAGCAATTTAGCAACTTAGCGAGACTGTCTCAAAAAAAAAAAAAAATTAAAATGTGTGTGTGTGTTTGTGTGTGTGGGTACTGGAAATGTAACTCAGTGTGAAGGCCCTGGGTTCAATCCCCAGTACCCCTCCAAGGTTAGAATGGTAAGCCTTGTGGTTTTTTAAATTTTTTTTTCCTACAGTACAAAGATATTTTGTGTGACTTGTGATACCTGGGATTGGAGACAAAATGTTTCTTTGGAAATACTTGGAACATCATATTATGAAAACCTTTTGCTAATTTTTTTTGTAAAATCATATTGCCTGTGGGCTTGAGTGTCCGTCATCCATCTAGTGCTGCTTTTCAATCAACCTTACTGTTACTAGTTCAAGTTATTTTTCTCTCTCTTAAGTGGTATGGTTATTTGTTGAAGCCTTGTGTTTTTATTACTCATCTGATTCTAGAAAGAGGTTCTCCTCATTGCCTCTGACTTCTTCTCTAGTTGACCTCTTCCCAGTGGGAAGTTTGAGGAGAATCTTCCACTGTTTTCCCTCCCTTCCCCTTTCTCCTTTCTTTCTCTGTTTCTCTTTCTCTTTCTCTCTTTTTCTTTTTTTGTACTTAAATAATAGTCTTACATACTTGGCGCGGGGGGGGGGGGTTCCAGTGAGAAAGAAAATTCAGTCTGGATTTGCAAAATGCTACAAACTTCAGGAAGGGGTGTTTTCAGACCTGGACTCTGCATGCCAGGCTTTTAGCGGTCACATATTCCCCACCTGTGACGTGCCTCATCTCCCGCAGCCGGTTGCAGATTTAGCCAGAGATTTTATGAGCTTCAGAACAAAAACTTTCCCTGCTCTTCTTCCCACCCTCTGTTTGATTTTCATTTAAATGAAAATTTAAAACTCCTAAAGAAATTCAAAGTGAAAAAAATCCATGCCCAAATAAGTTAGAATCGCAAGATGAAAATACAAGTTCTGGAAATGGAAGTTTCCTCTACCCCCGTGGCAGCCTTGCAGCCAGCAGCCTCGTTCTGTGCTTCTGGGGTTTAATGGCCAGCATGTGTAGGTACGGGGCTCACCATATATATAGTACCAGGCGTGTGGGCGCGCTGGCGTGGATCTGAGAAAGCTTAACTTTGGCATTTCTAGGTTTATTTTAAACTTACAACCTTTAACGCCAGACGCAGAGCTTCTTTCCCACTTAATATAACTATACATTGATTGCTTTTAATTAGTGTTGGATCTTTCTTGGTGTTTCGCAGCTTGGGATATATAAAAAGTTTGACTTAAATTATAAAAAAAAAAAAAAAAAAAAAGGAAGAAGAAAAAGAAGAGAAAGCTGACTCCTGACAGTCTCATGGGCCTTTCAGAAAACAGCATGGGAGCCTTTGAAGCCCTAACCTTCCCATCTTCTTTATTTTTATCTTGAGTCAGGTGGGCCAAGGAGCAAAGGAAGAGTCCAGTTTAATGCATGTAATGGATGGAGGTCATTTCTTTGGACTGTTGAGGCGGACATTAAGCACCTGTATTTAAATGAAGGTGGAGGTGAGCTGCGTTGTCACAGTCTAGACAGACTTGATGACGACTGGCCATGCCAGGGGGAACGGCTTCTTGGCCGGGGCAAAGCAGGCAGAGCAGCCTTTTTGCTCAATAGTTTGGAAATGCTCACAACCATTTGTGGTTTCCAAGCCAGAATTCTTCATGTTTGCTTGCAAGCCTTTGTGGCACTGCTGAATTCTACAGTAAATATTTCAGACATCCTCAGCCCTGCTCTCTTCTCCCTGCAGTAAATTACATATTAAAGTAGCCTGGTAACTGAGCACTGGTTGCTGTGAGATAAGGGCTGGGAAATCAATATGTTTGCCATGTGGCTGCTTGTTTATGACACCTGCCTCTAGAACAGTTGAGCAATGTTCTGTTTGTTAAGGCTGCATTTCAGAGGCTCGTATCCTCCTGAAACAACTGTGATCTTGCGTGGGGGGAGAGAAGGGTACTGCACAGATACTGATTTGTGTTTTTTTTCTAAGTATGAAATTATACTTTGAAACCATGGTCTCCCACCCTGTAATTCCTCCCTCCACCCAGGAGGAAAAGTAGGTAGTCTGTATTTTCTATGTATGTATAATAAATCTATTTTATAATGATATGATGTGGTCAGTTGAAAGGAGTATAGTTCATAATAAGGAAGTGTAGGTGTTGTTTAGATTTATCTCCTTTCCTGGTACTTGGCTTATTGTAGTTCTGTTCTCTTAAGCCCCTTGATCTTTCCATGCTTAAAAACAACAACCACCAAAAAACACCAAACCAAAACAAAACAGAGCACCTCGATGACAAAAGTAACTTCTAAAAAACAAACATGTTAACCTGAGTGTCCATTGGGTTTTAGTTTAACTAGTGGATGATACCACAGTCTCATGACCAGCCTACTGGTAAGTCAGTGGTTCTTAAGGTTGTGTGGTGTCAGCTGAAGTCAATGAATAATGGTTGTGCTTGTGTGTGTGTGTGTTTGTGTGTGCATGTATGTGTATGTGTGTGTAGTGTTGGAGGATGTGGAGTGTGAAGCCATTAGCTTTGGAGGGAGGAGGAAGGCTGCCTGGGTCCTCTGCTTGGCCTTCTATTTTGAAACAGATCAGCAATGATGTACCTTCCCTTCTTGTACGGGTGATTCAGTAGAAAAAAATGCATTTCTAAACACATTGCTTAGGAACAGTTGGATAGCACAGTATAAAACGTGTATTGTGTTGGCACATTTGTGAGTGCCAATGGTACACACCCTGCTAGTGTTCACACACCTAAGAAGCAGCCAGCCTTCCCCACCCTGACCTGTGTTCCATGACGTCCAACGGACTCACACATAAACAGTCCACTTTGCATTGTTTGCTAAAAAATGAGTGAAAGGTTTCAAGAGAAACATGAGCTCTTTTATAGATCACCCTGTTGGCAGCTACCGCTTGGGCACCAGCCCTGTGCAGGCGTCCAGTAGACCAGGGCCATGGTTTCTTAATGACAGTAATATATTTTGAGATCTCATGTTTTGGTTTGTGTGTTCTTTAATACAGATTGGCAGGTTCTGCTTAATCAGTAGTGGCAAAATGTCTCTTTCCTTCCTGTTTTCAACATGATAGCAATGGCTTTTCCAATCATCTCTACCTGCTCATGCTCAGTCCAAGGTGACATTTAAAATTGGGTAGAGATGCTTGGGGTAGGAGGACATAGTGAGTTTTGGTTCACCAGCCCAAAATTAGAGTTGCCAAAGCTGGGTCTGCATGGCTGGGTGTCCAGGAATTCCAGGAAAAACCTCTGCATTCCCCACCCTTGAGTAACACTGTAGGCGTGGCTGTTGATTTGTTTTGGGGGAACAAGTATATATTTAATATTATCTAACTTTTGTGGTTGTGGCCTGGCTGGATGACAATAGTGTGTAAACCAAGATTGATTCAAACACCTATTTCATCGTCCATCTCCAAGGAGTGCACTCATAGATCGGTGTGGGAATTTTGGCTTGCTCGCCAGCTGGGTCTTGTCCTCTTGAGTTTACCAAGCTCAGATGGAACCCAGTGAGGACCTTTCTTGTTATTTAGGTGTTCAGAGGATATTTTTAAACACCGAACAGTACTAGAGCTGAAGTAACACTGTCCTTTCTGGTGGACCTTTCTGTGAGATATGCCCTATCTTGCTTTATGAAATTATTACTCTTTTCTAAGATGGATAATTATAAACTCAGAGTGGGAGCTGACAACAACGGTCAGACTCCCCACTTCTAAACAACAGGAATTAGTGCTTTCTTACACTTTAATGGTGGCCTGGGAATCCAAATGGACTTTGGGGGAGGGTGGGTGGCCCTAGAGCCCCATTTATTGAGTTACTGTTGTGGGTCAGCATCTTGGGGAGTCCAGAAAGCCTATCGCAGCTAGGGAGGGACATTATGCACTGGGCTTTTGTTTTGTTTGTGGGTTTTAGATAGTTACCTGCTGTAAAGGGATTAAGAGTATTCACTTACTCTCCAGCCCTCTTTACTTTTTCCAGCTCAGTATTGACGCTCTCTGGGTGCCATAGATGCATGTTTTCTTAGGTCTGATTGGTTTGGGGGGGAGGTTGATAGAAACCTGAATGACTAAGCATAGCAACATGATGTGATAAGGTAAAAGAGCCTGAATTTTGGGATCAAGATAGGTCTAGCTCGAGAGCTTGGCCTCCTTTTAAATTGTGCATCCTCCTCAATATGTATTCATCCCTGAGGCTCAGTTTCTTTTCCTGTAAAATGGGATGATTCTGGCTGATGTGTAAGGTTATTGTGAAAATCAAATGAAAAAATGCATTCGTATCTTCTGGCTATTATTATAGTACTAAATTATCTTCCTTTCTCTTCTTGAGAGCAGAGGCACTTTGTACTTTTCCTATCATTGTAAAAATGGAGATGAATTCATTTATTGGTTACTTATTTTTTAAGTATTATGATGATGATAAAGGGATTGGTGGTGTCCTACATGGAGAGGAGGCAGCCAAGGCTTTACCTGTGGATTTTAATTTCTTTTATCCATGAAACTGGGTGCTGGTCTAGAAAGTAGAAGTCTCTAGGACTGCCCCACTTTCCCTTGCTTTTTGGCCTCAGCATGGAGGACTTCTTTGGTTTGGTGTCCTGCGTCCTGTGATGCTGTGAGTCTTATCTGAGCATGTTAGGGTTTGTAGTGAACACAACGATGTTGGTTGGGATGTTGTATTCATATGGGCCTCGGGGCTTTGCTCTGCAGAAGACTCTCAATTGATTTCCTCTTTGGGGAAAAAAACCCCACAAAACCTATAAAACACTTGGGAAGGACTTCTTACTGCAGTTCTAAGGCACGTGCTGAGTTGTCGGCAGCCAGGTTCAGGTTGAAATTTCACTGGGGCTTGAGGCTGCTGAGCTGCTATTCTGAACATGTGCTTGCCTTTTTATGCATGGTCCGTCCCTGGATCCTGGTGAATTTCTCACTCTGGGGCTTTCAGGAGAAAGGTTTGTCATTCGTCATCACTCCCCTCATCCATCACAGCAGCACAGGAGGTGCTAACCACAAGAGTGGTTAGTAAGAGGGAAAAGGTGGAATCAGTTGTTCACATTTTTCTTTCTTCCAGGTCAGTCTTCCCCCCACTTTCTGGGAGGTGAAGCTATTGGGAGATGCTTGGGCTAGTGTTTCTGAGATCATTTTGCTATGTGTAGAAAGACAGATGCATTTTGTTGGTAGCCCAAGGTTGGCCTTATAATCCTTAGGTGTGGTTAGTAAGAGATAAACAGTCATTTCATTATTTATTGGATGCCTGGAGACTTTTATAGGCAGAAGAGCCTAGGGCAATTCCAGAAAATAGGAAGCTTTCTGCATGGCTCCTTCCTTGGGCTTGATGTCTTTGGTGCTTTCCAACATTCAGCATAGCCCCCAGAGCCAGCTGTGTGTTAAGGAGGGACAACAGAGTTACCTAAAACTTTTTCTTTGTACCCATGTTAACCCATCCAATCAAAGCGGGTACTCTTCAAGACCATTAGGTCTTGCTCCTTGCAGCAGCTGGGAACATTAAAAGACCTTATTTGAAGGCAAGCATACTGGTGATGCTGAAACTAGTCATCTATCAAATGCAATTCATTGCATTGATAATCATGTCTGCTTTTGAACTGCAGGACTATGATTGGTGAGGTAGAAGCTGAGACAGCCTTGAGGTCATCAAGAATGTTCTCCTTCCTTGGGCCTGGCCCTGTGTTATAGTAATCAAGGACAAGAGTAGAATTAAGATAAAAGGTGACAAGTTCAGACCCAGCCTGGTACCAGAGTTGTTTAAGTCATTAATGGATGCCAGGGCAGTGGTTGGCACCAGAACTACCAGTTGCCTGAACATTCTGCTGAAACACTCTTTTCTCCACTTTTCCTCTTTTATTTTTAAAAATTGTTTCTTTTTAAATGTATGCTGTCTGCTAGGATTAAAGAAGTTTTGGTTGTTGTTTTCTTAGCTTTGGGTGGTAAAGTCTCAACCTGTGTGTGTGTTTTGCTGACCACATGTGACAACCGGTGTGATCTTTCTTCTCTTTGCTTTCTCTGAACCTTCCAAAGAGTGGGGCCCTGTTTCTTGGGGGATTAACTCCTAGTGGCCCCTGTGTCGTTGGTGCTCCTCCACCCGCATCAACATCTAACTCTCTGCACACAGGATGTTTTCTCTAGTGCTTATCAGATGGGGTAGGAGATGTGGGTTGGAGATAGAGGTAACGTTTAACTCATCCTGAATTCCTTTCATGAGTTGGGGCCCAAGATGAACTAACTCAACCACAAAACTGAGCGAGGGCTGGCTGGAGCAAATGGTGTTGGGCTCTCTATCTCCAGAGGAGGCGTTGGGGGCCGTGGTGGGGGTCGGTCAGCAGCTGCCTCAGCACCCCTCCCTGGCCCTAGCATGTGGGTTTGGAGCCTGCACAATCAAAGAGAAATTTAGCTAGTCTTCCTTGTGTGTGGGTTGGATAATTGAATTTGTGGGTTTTCCACAGCAGTTTCTTAGTTTTTTTCTCATCCTCTTTTCTTTCTCCCAGCCTGGTGTTTTTGGCCAAGTTGCCCAGTTTGAGCTCATTTGGTAAAGGGGAGTAGAGAAGTGAGCAGAAACCAAATCAGGCACCTGTACATCCCTGTGAGGCCTGTTTCTACACTGATGCATTTAGGCTGAGTAGAAATTTAGATTTTCTGTTTCAGACCAGACTGCACATGTGTGGAAAACTGAGAATGAACTGTATTCTGTTCTTTGCCTTGTAATAGTTCCTACTTTGAGGGCAGACAGGACAGAAGCAGAGGAGGAAGTAGTTTAGCATAGCTTTGTGAGTAGTTACCAAGCATGTGCTGGCCTGTAGCTACTGCTTGGGCAGAGCTGACTCATAGGAGACATCAGCCTTCACTTGCAGTGCCTGGGGTTTGAGCATTTCTTTATTCTTTCTGGACCAGGCCATGTCCACGATGCTTTCCCCCTACCTACTCCTTTTTCTCTAGCAAGCCGGGAAAAGAAAGTGACCCTGAGTAGCCAGCTGTTAATGCTGGGCCTTATAGGAGGCTCTGTGTTACCAAGGGTAAGCAGGCAGAAAGAGTGGATTCATATGCCTCTGTTTTGATCTGTTGTGATTTCTCCAAAATTTCTCTGGAATGACTGTCAGAGTCAGTGAGGACAGGGTCCTCCTGGTAGCCAGGAGGTAGGAGCTCCGTGTGGTCTGGGTATCATCAGAAGCCCTGGGTACAACATAGCCATGGGACTCGGCACTGTCAGCCTGCAAAATAGGGAGCATCTTTACAGCTTCTACATCATGTTTCTACAGGAAAACAGTTTCATTGGAAGGATATTGGCCAGTTCATGGTTT
This sequence comes from Dasyprocta punctata, assembly GCA_004363535.1. Lineage (NCBI taxonomy): Eukaryota > Metazoa > Chordata > Mammalia > Rodentia > Dasyproctidae > Dasyprocta > Dasyprocta punctata. Next base: position 99,865 of record RJWM01001636.1, on the reverse strand, counting down.
GCTTATTGCTAATACCAAAGAGAAAACATGTTTCCTGTCATCTGGACATTGTTGTAGGGGCACTTGCGAGATTTCAGCCATTTGAGTAGCAAGATTAAGTTCATTAGGGTGCCAGAAAGGGAGTTTAACATTGCTGTCTCCCCAGAGATCAAGGTTGGTTAACATGCTGGCAGCCATACTTCCCTTTTCTTGACCCATTTTACAGAGTAGGCCACCAGCTTTACCCACAGCATAGCATCTACCCACCTGAGGAAGACACATTTGTAAAAAATTAGGCCAGTTTGTGATTTGGTACCTGCTAGGTAAGTATAGCAATACATAGAGAAAGTTTCTCCTGGTAATTAATTTTAGTTTCTCTTGTAATCTAAATATACTTCTCTGATTCTTAAAAGAAGTCTGAGAACTAACGCCACCTGGACAGCCCAAAACTGAATTAATTCCCTTAGGTGACACCCAGAGTGAAGCTGTGCTTTGGTGAAGGTGAAAGAAAAAAAAAGTTGGAGTATCTATGTTGGTTTCCTTTAAGGCAGAGATCTGGCCTCTCTCTGGCTTCCCTTGTTTGTTTATAAACTCTGCTTAAATGAGGTTTTTTTTTCCATCCTTCCCTCCCCCTGCCATTCTCTCTTCCTCCTCTTATCCTAACAGTCTCATAGGTAAACTTAGAAGGAAGACAAATCCTTTTCAAACTGTCACCGAGGGTGCCATAAAAGAGACATTTGGACAGTGGTTCCAGGGAGATCCTTGTCTTTGCTCAATGTTAATACAAAAACATTGGGGTAGCCCAGATCGCCAGGGGAAGGCAGTTTTTCTTCATTTAGCTTTTAATTGCTTTCTTTCACTTTTATGTATAAAAGATTGTCCATTTAATTAACTCAAGAATGCAATTTCAAAAACACTAATGCTTTACACATGATGGCTTTTAAAATAAAAGTAGCATTCTAATATTGCATAATGTTTTTCTGTCCCCTCACTCTCCCCCTCCTCCAACCTCCACCCCTCTGGTCTGTATTAACCTTTAACAGTGGAGGGTGGTTAGGAGGAAAATGCTGGTCTCAATGGTGTCTCTTTGCCTTCCCTTCCCACTGGGTGAGTATTCTTAGTAGCGAGGCAGCAGCGTCCCTTCTGAAGTGCTCTGCCACTTCTGTGTGGAGGGGTTTATATGGCCCTTCCCTCCTGGTCCATTTCATCTCTATGTTTACCCACTCTTGGGATCACTGTCACCCCTACTCCTATTGCTACCTTTTAATAAACATCATTATAATGTTTTCTATGGGAAAATTAAAAAAACCCCAGAACTTTCGTAGCTTTGGTTTTCTTTGGGTATTTCATGAGAAGAAGCTTGTGCAGATTGGCCTGAGGGTCTCTGATTTCACCATGTTCTTTTTTCTGGTGGAAAAGAAATCTAATCTTTCTCATCTATTCTTATCCTCTTACCACATTAAAAAAAAATGTGAATTTCTAGTGTGTTTGGTTTTTCTTCTTTTGTACTAAAGATTCTTTGGATCCCAGAATTTTGCCCTTCAGACCAGCCCTCATATCCTTGCTTCAAGCAGTGGTTGTTTTTTGTTATTCTTTTCTGGAAGCATAGTTGTTTCGACAAGTTCTGTCCTCACCAGTTGGACTTGGGGAGGAGCAGGAGTACAGATGGAGATATGCACATGTATCTATGCCCCCGAGGAAGACAGCTCTAGTGCTTGTTAGTGACCCTGTCTCTGAGGTGGGGGGACCTGGTGATCACTTTGATTTTCTAGATAAGGAAATGGAATCTCAGAGGGGTCAGTGACTTGCCCAAGGTCACACTGTCAATGCAGACCATAGCCTGAATGAGATCCTCTTGCCCATTGAAAGTGACTCGATCAAATACAGGGAAGTAGATTCTAATCCAGGTCCTGGAAGGGGCCTCAGGATTCATGAGACTCCTCTGCCTGAAGCCTGTGTGTATTTTGTTTCTGATGACGTTCAGAAAAGAACTTTATAGACTTGTAAGGGATACTGTTAAGCACTTTGCATTCAGATGATTTAACTCTTTCAAGTCTCAGATTAACCTTATTTTCCCATGTTCTGGCCTCCCTGGTCCTGAAACACTTGGTCATTTGACATGTACAAGTCCAGTGACTCTACCAGCGGTCTCTCTTGTGTAGTGCTGTGGGTCCTTTTGAGAGATCCCTTCTCCCATGATGTCTACTCTCCAAAGGGTATGATAGTTTTGTTTGCCAAAGTGGTTGCAGCTCTATATTTCCTTCCCCCAAAGGAAAATTTTATAGCTATTAGAAGTGACTAAAAGATTGTTTTCTTTCTCCAGGGTAGGTATGAGACTTCTTCTCCACTTTGTGTCGTGGGTGTATACATATACATCTTGCGAGAATTATATGCTGTCTATTCCATATGTTGGTAAAAATGACCTTTGAGACAAATGTTTGTCAATGAGGAATAGGGCTAGGCTGAGGTGGATGGGGCGCAGAGCTGGTGTGCACTACCTTCCATTTGTGTTTTTCCTTCTATTTGAGGAGAGAAATTTTCAAATTAATTTGGAGTGAATAACAAATATGATGGGATGTTTGGAACTTGCTTTTCATGTTTTTATCCAGTCTACCTTCCTTGTAATGAGATCCCTTGTTCACCTCCCACGTTTATTACTGTTATTGCTGTTGGTTTGCACTTAGCAAACATTCATTGTTGAAGATGCTGGGAGGATTTTGAATGCTGCTTGTAAGCAGAGTGGCTGACGGGAACCATACAGCTTTATCATTCATTAATTCCTGGGTTCATTCATTGAGCTATTTAAACTTCTGTGTGTAAGACAGCAACCCCAGATGGTCTTTTGGTGCCAACTTTAGCTCTGATACCCCAGGCTCTGTCAAAAGAGGGCACAGAGAACAGCTGAATGTGTAAATATTTCCACCATTAGAAGGCTTTTCCTGAGTTTCATGGCTTGAAAGCTAGAATACCTATCATCTTCATCATTTTTGGATTCTTTCTTTTTGTCTTTTTGCTTTTTTGAAAGAAAACCCAGTTTGAATGTGTGAGCCATCTTATATTATTGCCATAGTGTTCACAGTAGCTGGTTTTTAGAGTGGAGTGTGTTTATTCGTGGATCTCCTCAGTCTTAGCTCTCAGCCTTCTTATTCTGGAAGAGTCTCTCTTTAACACTGAGGTGAAACTTTGACCTCCTTCTTTCTTCCCCTCCATTTCTCCACTCAGCTCTCTAAAGACACCAAAGCATTGGGAAATTTCCAGTCAGGGTTGAAGAGGGCAGCTGGTGATGACTGTTTTCTTCCTTAGGCATGGGGTAGGTGACACCCACAGTGTGCCAGTCTCTGAGGTTTGATGTAACACATGACCTCATTCAGTCTTTAGGACAGGCCTTTGGAATCATGGTGTTAAAACATGGGAACTTCATTTGTACAGATGAGAATTTCGAAGAGGCTAGATACTTAGTCCATGAGTTTGAGTTGGTGTTTGGAATTCATACCCAGGTTTTTCTAATTGCTTAGCTTGTGGTCTTGATGCCTTCTTGGATTTTCTTTGTGGATATTGGCATAGGCTGGCCTCGGTGGTGATGGGCAGTCTAGAATACCCAGCCAGAATTGGCTTCACCAAACTGTGGTCATGCCTTCCTCTGTATTTGTGTCAACTGTGGGCCAGACCTGCTTTTGGGGTGGGGATGGGGTGGATTTGTTATTCTAACCAGTGGTTGGCTTAATTGAGCTGAGACCTGGCACTGTGGCAGCGTGGGTTTTAGAGGAGTAAAACAGAGGAGGGAGAAAAGGATAAGGTCTCTCGTCCTTGAGATGTCAGTTTTTCTCTCCAAAGGAGGGACCAGCTTGTTAGTAACTCCCCAGATGAGTATAGTGGCTGTCCAAAGAACTTTGCCCCATACTCACCAGCTTTATTGTTCTTCTAGAAAATGCTGGTTTTCTAAAAGTAATAGCTGCTGGTGGCGAGGTTGGATCATTGTGGCCTGAGGTATGACATCTTTGGCTTAACTAGGTCTTTGGCTAAACTGAATATGTCTGCACCTTCCCCTGACATGCCAGATCCTTGAAGCCAGGCCCCATCCCCCATGACTGGTGCCAGTAACTCCTGGAGAGACATCAGGCTTGATAGAACTCCCCAAAGCTGGAGTTTGTTGCACAGAGAGGCCCAGATGTTTTGCATAGTTTTTTCCATGGCCCTGATCAGGAATGTGTTCCCTCAGGACGGGTTATGGCCTGGAAGTGAGCCTAACGTAAACATCCTTGCCCAGGCCAGTCCCCTTAATCCAACAGAAATGGTTTGAGGGAATGAACGGTTGAGGGTTGGGGGGAGAGAGGAAAGGAGGAGTTGGGGGAAGGGAACAGTCTAGGGGTTGACTTCAGAGACGAAGCTATCCAGGAGCCATTCCCACAGTGGAATGGGCAGGAGACTGCTTTCACAAAGTTGGTGTTTTATAAACTGGGTGTGTATCTTTGGGGACTTGGTGGTCTTTGGCAGAGTGATATGCTGAGGGAAAGTACAGAAATCTAGGTTTGGCTTACCAGCTGCACAGAGCCTTAGGGAAACCAAGGTGTGTTTAAAGAGCTGGGGAATTGAGAGGCGAGGGGAGTGACAGGGACCTGACAAGGACTTCTGAGGAAGCCCCCTACTGAAGGGCTTCAAAGGCCTTTAACATCATAGTCATCGTAATACTTCGAAGTGGTATTTTGAGGGACCTAGACTCTGAGAAGGGGCATGAGGTGCGTGTGGGAATGATCTGTGTGTGTGCCTGTGTGCCTGCTGGAGAGGTACTTAGGGCTCTGGGTAGGACCCTCGGTGCCATGGAGAACCTGACCCGCTATGCCTTTACCTCTCCCCCTCTCCTTTTGGAGGGGGCTCAGGCTCTCTCAGAGGTTCTGAGCATTGACCCAGACCCTCTCACTAAGGTGGAAGATTGGGCAGAAAAGGGCCTTCTGTGACAACCTTTGTGCAGATTCCCAAAGCAGTCACCCAGCACCCCAGTGGGTTCCGCGTTCCTCATGGGCATCTCTCTCTTTCACAGGGAATAGAGGAACATTCCAGGGAAAGCCATGACCTGACCGTAGTTTTTGCCCAGCTAGTAAACTTTTAGGGCTTTTGTGTAGGCTGGATTAAAAGAATTTTCAGGTTGGTTAGGCTGATGCAGATTCAAAGAAAGCAGGTAGGTAGCCAGTGAAAGCAGGAACAGGAAGGCTGTGGGAATCTTTCTTTTCAGGTATCTTCAAGTCTTAGTGCTTGGATGTGCCAAGGAGAGAGAAGAGGGAAACAGTTCCATTTGCCTTCAGGATGCAGGATCTAATCTAAACATGATTAAGCTGATTTGATTTTATAGATTAGAATTTCTAAGTGATAGAAACTGATGAGGTTAATGTGAAATATTTACTTAATAAAAAGGCTCATTACCTGATGCTGAAGGGTAGAGGAAAATAAAGATTCTTGGTAACGCGTTTGATCTTTTGGAAATGAAGTTGGGTTAAAGTTTTCTTGGTAAAAAACTGAATTCTGTGATCTTGTTTTTACACATGCTGTGCTTAAATATTAACACCAATTGAGCAAATTGCCTTTTAACTGCCTTTATTTGCTTTCATTAACAGTATAATTTAAAAGCTCAAGAATTTGCATGGAACCTGTTGTGCATGTTGGGGGGAAAACTATTCATAAATTAATTAATCGTGAGAACATTATCTTTAAGGAAGGTCACAAAACATGAACGTGATTTCTGAAAAGCAGTGACATGTTTTTGCTGTTTCTTGAGGATGTATTATACTTTTGACTTAGAGATCTGGAGTGTGTGTGTGTGTGTGTGTGTGTGTGATAAGTTGGCTGGATCAAGGAAAAAATGTAATGGCTGGACATGTTTTAAGTTAAGTTGAGTGAACCTAATTATACTGTAGTTTCCAGAGATCTGAAGGCAATACCATTGGCATTAGTTTCAGAATTAAAGCCAGCCTATGTAATTGCCTGGGTTCCTTAAATTGTGTATCTGTTTCTTCACTCCTTCTCTGAACCCTCCCAGCCTTTTACCTCACACCGATAGGAAGAGAGAGAAACTGGTCAGCGCTGCCAGCCAACCACAAGATTGTTCGTCCAGCAGGGAACATTAACTGCATTGTCCTTTCATGAAATTACTCTAAATATCTTGAAAAGTTCCAGAATGATTTCACTGAAATGACTTGCTTCATTCTGTACAGATGTTTTTGTGGTTTAGAACCTCAGCCAAGACAAACATTATGAATGGGATGCAGAGACCACCGCATCCTACAGAAGGCTGAGCGTCCCCCTGGGGCTTATTTGACACACACTCCTCTGACACCTCTGGGTGGTTTTTTTTTTTTTTTTCCCGTTTTTGTTTGGTTTTGTTTTGTTTTTTTTGAAACAGGGTCTCGCATGCTTTAGTGTCTCTTCTGTCTCCCTCTCCTGGTGCTATTGGTTTGTTGTGGATGGTTTTCCTAATTAACTTAATCTGTAGCCTTGTTTTTCTGAGTCTGCAGATGCCAGAATGCTGAATTTATTTATCTTTAGTGTTTTTTTTGGCTACTGTTGAGACACATTCTTCGTCTTCCGTTTTTACCCTAAGTCTCTTTCCTTTTTGGAAGCTGCCAGATCCACTTCAATAAAGAATGTTTCTCTTGTATTCATTTGTCAGATATAGTTTGGGGGGAGGGGAAACAGAAGATATCTATTTTAAATAATGTGATATATGTTTAAAAGGTCATATACAAACCCCAAGAGATACAGAGAAAAAAATTGGGTAAATTCAACTGCATCAAAGATAGAACATTTTTGCATGCTTTTTAAATTAGATATTTGTCTTTTCCTTACATGTTTGTTGCTTTTCTTTCTGTGCAAATAAAAAATATTAATCCTTCATCTGTCAAATGCATGGCAATATTTTTCTCAGTCTGTAATTTATTCTACAATTTTTTTTTTGTACCAGGGATTGAACTCATGACCTTGCACTTGCCAAGCAGGCACTTGTGCTGCTGAGCTAAATGCTTGTCCCACTTCTACAATTTTGATTATAGGTCCTTTTATCCCACATCATTTTTATTTATCTACTTATTTTTATTTATTTATTTTTTATAACAAAAAAGAATATATAGGACATTAGGAAAATCATTGGCAAGAAACACACGTTATGAATGCTATATTATTTTCAAAAGAACAATTCACAGTAAAAATGAAATCTGAAAAAGACCCAGTGAAAACTACTTTTCACTCAAAATTCTTTTTCTTTAACTGTCTTAACTAATTTTTCATATACATAAATAGATTTTCTTTCAGTTTGTCACACAACTGCAACAATACAAATACCCACTTATTTTTAAAATGTCACAGTAATATCTGTCCAGTGGATAGTGTAAGCTCTTGGATGGTCACATTTCAGAATTTGAATTGAATCAGAGCATTCATAAGGAAAATGAGGAATGGTGGAATTGGGGGTAAATGATGTTAGGAGGGTGATTGTTTTTCCTCCGGTAAATAAGTCCACTTCTTCTGAGGACCTTTTCTTTCTAAGAGGAACACTGCTCTGATGCTCTTAGCACATATTCGTAACAAGGTTTCGATGTTCTGACACGACCTGTCCTAAGAGCTGCTGTGTGGAAGGCAGGGTTCCTGCCCAATGTTTGAGACCCCATTGAAATGCAGGCTTCATAACTTTTTTTTTTCTCCACATTTCATTTTAACCTCCTGCTTTCTGGTTTATGCCAGGAATACTTCTGCATGTCTACTCTGTCTCCTTAGAATGTCACTTGACAACAAAGACACTGTCTCCTGTCTCACTCATCTTTGAATTCTACACTGTCTTTAGCAGTCAGCAACAACCATTTACAAATAGTAAGTAGTTTACTAAACAGATCAACTCTTGTCCATTTTTTCCTCCTGTACATGCTTTGGAGATTCACCTGTCCTTCAGAAGAAAGGTTGAAGACCTTGAGAACAGTACTACAAGGTATTGGCATCAATTAGGTTGAGACATTGACTTGGAAACTGGATGGTATTTTGGGAAAAAGGAAGGAGAGAGAACCAGGAAAGAAATACTGATCTCAGGGTCTTTCTAATATAAGAGCCCTCTAATCACCACCTTTTCCTGAAGGTGAGTTCTGACAGATTATTCCACAGGTTATTTACTGGTACCTGCAGGGTATTTTTCCTTGAGTGAGGCCATCCATGTAGGACAAAGAACAAGGGCTTTGTCCTTTGGAAGCTATTCTGCAATTTGAGATTTAGAAAATTTGTTCAGGAAGAAGGGAAAAATAAAATACAGGCTTCCGTGTTACCCCTCATCCTATTTTGACTACCCCTTCTGTCCTTTCTTATTCCTACGTGAAACTGTTTGGGGCTGTCTTTTTCAACTCTATCAAAGTCATTGGAGCAACCACACTTAGGTATTTGTTCAGTTCAGTTAGTCTTGAACTGAAACCTGGCATTCATTCATTTATTTGTATATTAATTCATTTAGCTCATCTTTCAACAAAAAGTTGCAAGTCAATATTCACTAGATTGCCAGAGATTTAGCTCAGTGACATAAGCGCCTGCCTGGCAGGCATGAGGTTGTGAGTTCAATCCCTGGTACCAATATTCACTAGATTAGCCAAGTTTTAAGTACATATGGCTACTATGATTCTACTTCTCTTTTAGTTGATTTATTAGTGACAGTAATGGGTGGTAGAGATAAAACTGCTGCCAAAAATTTCATTGTATGCATTGTCTTATAATCTCCCGATAATTCAATAGAAGTAGTGCCATTTTTATCTCCATGACATATTTTTAGAAAATAATTAGAAATCTTAGGATCTAGAATAACCTGATATTCCATCTGGAGAATGTATCCCTGATACTTGACACAATGTGTATCATAAAGCAAGGGACCAGTGAGTGTTTGGCGAGGTACAGAATAAGGCGTGAAGACTGGAGTTGAAGAAATCACTAAAGAAGTTACTTTGGATCAAGAGGATGGGAGGGAAACCTGACTGGGAAGGGTAACAGGGGGACTGCAGTATACGTGGCTAGTTTGTTACTTCATTTTTTAGACCTTTTGAATATCTGAGAAATTTTTTTTTATGATGTCGAGGATTGAACCCAGGACCTCACACATGCTAGGCAAGAGCCCTATCACTGAGCTGCATCCTCCGCTCTGTCTCAAGTATGTACATTTTTTTACTCCTCTCCAGTGTGATTGATCCATTATCTTTGCTGCAGTGTACTGGATTTAGCTCTACCGAGGGAGCAGGGAAGTAATTTGAGGCATGATGTTTGTAAACGTTTGTTTTGTTTCTTATCAGAGGTCTTTCCAGGAACAGAACATACTTTCCAGTACATGGGACAGAGGTCAGGATGGAAGTTAATGTGTTCCCTGGAATGTTGCGGGCATGGGCTGATTTTCACAGAGGTGCTGTGATGCTTTCTATAGGGACAGGTTAGGAACACAGAAATGATGCTTTCAGGGGCACTGATCTGCTCATTCCTTTCTCCCCTCCCTCCCTCCCCCACTCCCTTTCTTCCTTCCTTCTCGAATGAGAAAGGAGGCAGAGAGAGTGTGCAGGATATGGGAAGGATGGAATATTGCACCCTTGCAAACCTGTTGGTCATGTTAATGCCTCTTCCCCTGCCTGCAGAGGTTCAGTCTTTTATTATCATCTCTGGGAAGGTCCTGGAAAGTATAACCATTATTTTATACACAGAAGTGAACCATAGTGGGGAGACTGTACACTCCTCTGGCACAAAGTGTTTGGGGTCTGTCTCCTCTCAGAGGTCAGAGGTGAGACAGACTTTTTGTTGGTGTTGTTTCCCTTCCCCCCTTTTTAAAACACCCTTTCCTTGTTATCTCAACTCCCAAATGTCAGCTTTGATGTCTATTGTTGGGACTTCAAGAGGACTCTTAGCACATCGGGCAGGTGTTGGTTTTAGTGAGCAAGCGAGAGTTCCACATTCTTCTGGGGCAGAGAAATGGGTCCCACCAAGTTCTGACCCCTAAAGCAGGACTCCCTGATGCTGTGCCTCTTTCTGGGGTTATGCTTGCTAGCACCTGGTGGGCCAGTGGTTGCACACGAGGTTCCCCGCTTTCATTTTCAAGCCTGTCCGAAGGGATCTGTCTTCCTTCAGAGCAGCTGGAGAGGGGTTGTCTAACAGGCGCATATTAAGGTTTCATTAATCAAAGACACTTCCACTGCCCCTTTACAGAAACACAACTGCTGTGGCTGTCCTTTGCGGACAGCTCGATAATTTATCTTTCCTGGAGGGAGGGAGGGGACAGGGACAGTGAGGCAGGGGGTACTCCTGGTCTGCAGCGGAAGTGATCTCCACACCGGCTCCTCGCATGCACGCGTGAGGTCACGGGTTTGCTTTTGGGGACTGCGGCTCAGCTTCGCATGTTTGTTCAGAGCAGCAGATAGCTGGCCACATCCCCTGCTACTTTGTCCTTGTGGCACACTCAAAAACCACTGAAAGTAGCTCTAGGAGATAGGTTTACATTATTTTATTTGTAAGGAAAATTTTCACTTGTGACTTATAACCCCAAGATTTACTGAAACCGTGGGCAGAAAACTCTAGAAGAAAGAAACAAAAGTACAGGTGCATGGACATTCTGGGTGAAGTGCGGGGTGGAGGTAGTAGGAGATGTTCCCTGGGAGTCACTGGCCTGAAATGAACAGCTCAGCTCAGTTCAGCTTTGCTGAACTTCTCCTGTGCAGGTTGGAATCTGACCTTCTGTAACACTGGCTCCAAAGACAGATATTTGGGCATTTGGAAGCCTCTCAAGCCTCTTAAGTAGGTGACTGAGCATTGCATTTTTTTTTTTTTTTTTAAAGCTAGGCCTCTACTGGGGAGTAGCTTTGAACTCACTTTATTCAACTCATCAAATATTTACTGAATACCTACTCTAGGTGTTTGGCTCTGTTGGAGAAGTGATACTGAGGCATAATCTTTTTCCTAGCTCCTAATTTGGGCTTAGACTAGTACCCAAATCGCTGTAATACAAAATAGAATAAAACTATTCCCTAAGACAGTTAGGAAGGGCAGTGGAAGCTGCAGGAGGGGTATGATCACATCTGATATATTTGTTCAGTGAGTCCTACTGCCTGCCAAACAGTGGACACATACAAATCCAAAGCCTTTGTCCTTGTTCCCAAGAATCTAATAAGCAAGTGGGGAGAGGTAGTCACATAGTTACAATGATACACTATGCTACTATACAAGTGTAACAAAGGAAGAGTCAAACATAAGGAAATAGGGGTGAAGCAGCAATTGATAATGATTTTGGGGGGCTGCAGATAAGATATTGCTGAAAAGATGACACCTATGCAATATTTTAAAGGACAAGAGAAAGAGGCTGCTTAAATGAGAGGGAAAGGCCTTCCAGATGGGAAAAGCAGCGCGTGCAGAGGCCGGGTGGGGTCGGGGAATATCTTCAGCCATTTGGTGTCACTGGGGCTTGAAATATATATAGACGAAGATAGAGACGGTGACTATTGGTAAGGCTGAGCTTTTTACGAAGGTCTTGCTTGCTCAGCAGAGGGACTTGGACTTTATTCTACATGTTTGGGAGAAATTGTTGAAGGGTTTGATCTGGGGAGTATGTCTTAGAAGGAGACCTGTCTGACAGTGGCATTGAGGCTGGGTGTGTGGGAGCAGCCTGGAACCTGACCCATCACTTAGGAGCCAGTTGAGTGGTTTGGGTGAGCAAGGATGCAGGCTGCATGGTGGTAGTGACAAAGGAGGAGGGGAAGGGCAGGGCAGGACAAATTGATTGTAGGGGAAAGGGGGTTGTAAGGAAGGAATGGAGAGAGATTCCTGAGCTGATAACTGAGTTTGGGTAACTGGTGGGTGACGGAGATGTGGAAGTTCTGGGTGGTAAGATATTTAAGTTTCTCTCTTAGGCATGCTATTTGAGGAGATCTTAGAAAACCTTTATGTGGGGAGCTGAATATTACCAGTGGGTCTTAAAGGAAAGATATTTTGACCTGCAGAAGATGTCCATATAAAGATTCATTGACTTTTGGTGATGTTTTTGAGTGATACTTACTGTATCTGAACTCCATTGCAGAAAACAGTCCTTTTAGAGTCCTCTGAATCATGAGAAGTGTTTTCATCAAAGACCTTTATTCATGTATATGCTGACATCTGGGGAAAAGAGATATTTTCCTTAGGTCTGGACTTCTAAGTCAGGAGCTCTTCTTCACTCCTAATTAATCCTTTGTAGTTAGCAACTGATGAAATCATGGCTCTATGAAATTTTAATCCTTGGCTGTAAACACACAACTGACTTTATCACAGGACCCCAGGTGCGTCTGAAATTAGTGCATAGAATCTATTGCATATTTGATTACTTTATAAAATCCATGAGGTCTGGAGAAAACAGATTGGAGAACTGGAAGGATTTTTGGGGGGTGGGATTGGTGAAAATGGTCTTGATTCATTCTCAAATGTACATCTTGGGATTGTAATTAGGTATTTTATGTGAGAGTGACTCCCTTACTTAGATCCTGAGAAACAAAGTGGCCAGAACTTCAGTGTCTGCTTTATACTCCGTTTCTTCTTTCTTATAGGTGGAAGAGAAATAGTCTTGAGTCAGGCGCTAAGAAGAGAAAAGGCTTCTAATAAAAGGAGGAGGGAGTGTGGTGAGACAGTGCTGTGACTTTCATGGGTTTTGCATGTCTCCAAGCAACAAACCGTAGATTGGAGCAGTAAAGAATAAGGGATACACAAATTGTTCAAACAGTGACTTGGAGTTCAGGTTGAAATTTCAGGTTGGCCTTTGTGACAGAGAATTTAGGAAGGTGTGTGTGTGTATACACAGTTCATTCTGTACCACTGATATCCCTGTTGGTAACCCTAGAGTCACCTGTGGGGTTTCTCCTCATGGATTTCCTTTGAGGATCCCTGTTACACAAAATCCACTGCTATTTCACATGATGTGCAAAACCCTTCCCCTGTGAAACAAGAAAGACAGGACGTCGATAGGTCCATGTTTTTGTGTGGAGGATTTGTGTGGACATTCAGAGTTGGAAAGCATGGTATGATTCCTAATCTCTCCTGGATGAGTAGAAAACTTCTGTATGGGTGTCTGCAGTGATAGGAGATCAGTAGCTCTTGTCTTCAGGGCATCTAGGTTATGTCAACTCTTTTGTCAGGTACTTTGCAAGTCCTACTTTGGTTAATTCTCACAACTTTGTTGTATCACTGCAGCATAGTTCAGCTGACAGATTGAAGCCCAGAGTGGTTAAGCATTTTGCCTGTTGTACAACTCGGAAGTAGTGGATCTGAATCCTGACCCTGATGCTGCAACTTTCCCCACTCTTATGCATCCCACCTCCTTCCAGCATCCCTTGACACGTGGAAAACTCTCATCACTGGGATTTGTAGTGAGCAACACCTTTCTTTGGAGGAGAAATCTCAGAGAAGGTGGACTGAAGTCTTCCTATTGATTCCAGGAAGGGCACAGTCTCCATCATTAAATAGTTGGAAAGAAACCTGGAGCACCAGCCAAGGATGCCCAGGGACAGTTTCTGTGAAATCCTGCCTGACCGGAGTTCAGGGAAATTGCAGAATTGTATGCAACCTTAGGTATCAAAAGCTCTTCCTATCCCACTTTCCTGGGGAGGAAGTTCTTCCACTGATGTGCTGGGAGATGGTTAACCCTAATTCTCCAGGGAGGAAAAAACCTGATTTATAGCATTTGGTGATTTCCATGATGTAAATAACCCCAGCATGGCTAACTTCAGGCTGCCCATGTGAAGTCACTGACGGCAGCACTGCGAAGTGGTCACACGATGGGACCAGCTGGCTGCAGGCTACCCTGGCTTTTGAATGCAGTGTAGATGCACTGGCAATCCTGATGAGGAGCCAGAATGGAAGTCCAGCCCTGGGTTGGCTGCCAGTAAGATGGGGAGGTTATTTTCTCCCCAAATCAAAACACAAAATCCAGGGCTCTGTCCTTTTTTTTTTTTTTTTTTTTTTTTTTTTTTTTTTTTGCTTTTCACATATCTCATTCTAGATCCTAGGTAGTGCCATGGATATTTAGTAGAAACACTGCTCATAATCCTGACGTCAGTTATGCTTACAACTATTATTTTATAACATCATTATAATGATCCCATGAAATATGGGCTTTTATTGTCTCCATTTTATAGATGAAGAAACCAAGACATGGAATGGGTAAGTAATTACATAGGGTTACATAGACTTTAAATGGTAGAGCCAGGATTTAAAATTAAGACTGGCTGCTTCCAGGTCCCAAGCCCTTTGTCACTATATTGCACTGCAGTTTTTGTGGCATTTCACGGACATCTCCAAATTTTGACATTACTGCTAAGGTAGGGATCTCCAGCATGAACTTCGTTCTTGTCAGCAACTCCCCATTTTGGGCTGTCATGATGGATTCTCTGAGATGCAAGGTGTTACAACCCCATCTTCAGTGAGCTGGGTTGCAAGGTACTGGCTGTCCTCTAGGACTTTCCTGAGTCCCAAGGCCACAGATTTCACTGAGGATTGAAATGGCTGCATTCTTCATAGACACTGGGTTTGCCTGTTCCAAAAATGGTGATTTCTATAGCAACCATTTATTCTAGCAGATGTGTGCCTGGTATGGTTGGCAGAGAGGGTGGGATCAAAAATGGAAACGGCCTTTTATTCTTTGCTTCCTGAATGCACGCCCTGTATGTGAAGCAAACAGGAGGAGGAAACATGGCATTCTTATAATCTATATAAGATCTATGGCCTGGCAGAAAAGTCTGTGCTGCATAAGATTGGTTTTTATCTGAAGCTTAAATTGGGCTGTGTTTGGTGACAGAGCATTCTTTGGCAAGTGTACCTGTTGGTTTCAAGTCAGTGGATGTCTATCACTTCAGTTTCTGTAGAATATAGGCACTTACCATAAAAGTAGGGTGGCTAATATACGTGGAGCAGACTTACTTTGGCTCCAGATCACAAAGTCTGCCTTAACGTATATTAGTTAGGGCTCTTTTGGTTGAAGCTTAAAAAGAAAGTCTGTGCCATCTTAAGCTAAATAAAGTAATTTTGGCACAATGCAGGAGTATTTCATGGAGCCTAAGGGTAAGAATATAACCGTACATGTTTGAAAGGTAAGTGAACAGAATTAAGATCTAGCTGTCAGAAACTATCTCTCTCTCATCCTCATTCAGTGCACATACCTGGTTTCATTTTCATCTTTCTGCAGATCACAGAATGAATATAAAAATGCCTATGCTTGAACTCTCAGCTTTACATATGACAAGGCCTGATTTCCCTGTCTGTATCCCAAATTCTAGGAAGGCACAGAATCTGTCTGATGCTGCTAGGGTTGCGCCCAATCACTCACTTTGTGAAGAAGGCTTTGTGATGAAGATCATTGCCTTAGTCTTCTCACTGTCGTAACAAAATACTACAGACTGCATGGCTTAAGCAACAGAAATTTATTTCTCACAGTTCTGGAGGCTAGAAAGTCCAAGATCAAGGTCCTGTAAGGTTCAGTTTCTGGTGAGGATTCTCTTTTTTACTGTGTCCTCCCATAGTGGAGAAAGAGAGCAAACTTTTTGAGGTTTTTTTCTTCTAAGGGTGCTAATCTTGTTGGATTTGGGCCCCACCATTATGATCTTATTTAACCTTAGTTGCCTTCTTGTAGATCCTATCTGTAAATGCAGTCACATTTTGGGTTAGAGTTTCTACATGTTAGTTTTCTGTAGCATTTATGTGGTACAACATTGACCTTGTGGGTTGGAAGAGGACTCACTAGGGAGTTGCAGATAGGAAGGGTGAGCATGGTGCAAGCCAGGTACTACATTTTTTATTAATAGTAAAATACTGTGTGTGCATGTACATGTACATGTGTGTTTATCCCATGTCTACACGTATATGTATATGTCTACACATGTACACCATACCGATACATGCCTACATATATGTATATACATATGCAAATGTATGTGCATGTGTACCTGTGTGTGCATTTGGGAAAAGGAAAGTTTGAGGTTAGCTTTGTGTCCCTGTGAGCTGTGCTGTTGATTTACACCAGGAGTTTGAAATTGAGTATAAATTCTCATTTCTTATGCTTGTGGGTTCTCTACCTTTCTGAGGAATAGTCAAGAAAGAACTGGATTTACAGTGTGCCAGTCTCTAAGCTCTGTGTTGCGGAGGACTTAAGTCACTCTTTTTGACAATGGCCTTAAAATAGGGTTTTTAATAAAATGGAGAGAGGAGCTGTGGGGCCATGCAGGCCTGTCACCTATGGCTAAATGGAAATATGGGCATGAGGCTGTTTTCGGAAGCCTCTTGTGGCATACACTCCTGTGCCAGTGGGATACATGCTGTGACGGAGACCAGATGATGAATATATTTTTAAACTTGGAACCCATGAACTACTTATTATTTCTGAATTAGGAATCAAAACATATGAATAATCTCAACAGGGTTTCAGCAGATGTATTCTGCCTTTAAGGTCACTTTGCTTTGTGGAGATGGTCGAGGGTGATGGGGGTGAAGTCCAGCTCAATTCCCTTTGTGAGTGGGACGTCCATGTCATGACCAGTCAAAGTAAGTGTGAGGCAAGGCCCATCACCGCAGGGTCGGGTAACCCACGGAAGCAAATAGCCTTCTTTAGTTTTTGGATACATCAGTGTCAGCAGCGCTCACAGGAGGGTTGTGAGAAGGAGACCGGCCCCGGATGACTGTGAGGACTGAACCAGCAGCAGCCTGCAGCAGCCTTCTCTGCTCTGCCCCACTTGCTGTTCCCACCCTCTCCTCTCTCTCAGCCATTCTCCCTGCCGCTGTTTCCCCATCCCCTGCCAAACAAAGTCCGGAACTGAGGTGTTCTGGAATTCCACCCTTGCTAAGCTCTGGGATTAGGACCAGTCATTTGGGAAGGGGATGTTGGGAGAGGGAAAAAATTCCCCTAAACATTAACCCCTTGAGCCCACAGTACCAAGATGCCCTCACCATTTAGGCCACTGGCAAATCAACATCTCTTGGCCACCGCTGGGAAACCTGAGCTTCATGCAACAGAAGGAGACAGTTAAGCTAAGCCTGGCTGACGGAAATCTCCCTGTCCCTTAATGACGGCGGGGTGCACCTGTTCCAACCTCTCACACGTTCTCCTTGTTAGTCAGACACAGGTATTGAGTGACTGCTGAGTGTGAGTGTGACATCAGGGGCCAGGAGGAGAAGGGTTGGTGAGCAAGAGAAGCCATCTCTGGATCTCCAGAGCCAGCCCTGCAGCCCTGACCTGCTCACCTAGTGCAAAGGGAGTGGGCCTCTGGGTGAGGGATGCAGGAGTAGTCAGTACACCTGAGCTTTGTCTCAGTACCAGGCCCAGATGCCAGCTCCTCGACCCTCACCACCCATCCATTGTCCTTCATAGTTGAACAACGGTAACCACAGGAATGCATGCTTACTTTAGGAAGTGAAGCAACACAAGCATAAGGAAAGAATTAACAGTATCTCTTGTCTCCCTTCTGTTTCAGCCCTCTTCTAGGGAAATGATGTGTTTTGTTTTATTAAGTAATTTCAGAGCCTGATTTTTAAACTTTGATCCCACTGGTTTCTTTCCTCATCTCACATAACCAGAGTGCAGCCTTTAAGAAGAAGGTGGTGCCCTTGTCCACTTCAGAGGCAAGGAAACAGTGCCCAGCAGAGGTGAGCAGTGGGTCCAGCAATGTCTAACTACTCCCGTATGCCAGGGCCGGACTCTCACACAGTCTCCCCATGGCCTCTCCCCATTTTTATTTTTTTCCCCCTCATACAACTACTATTACCCATCCCCTGCCCTGTCCTCCTTCCTTGGGAATTGAACCCAGGACCTTTGCACTGAGCTCCATCGTAGGCACTGCCCCCCCCCCCCCGCATTTTTTTCTGAAATGGTCTTGCTAAATCATTAAGTTGCCTAGGCTTGGCTCAAACTTGCAGTCCTCCTGCCACAGCCTCCCAGAGTGCTGAGATTACAGATGTATGCCACCATGCTTGGCTCCCATAAGACTTCTTTTTAGTCAAGCCTATAGAGGAGGCCTCCCTTTCCTTTACAAGGAAGAGATGGGTCTAGGAAGCCCCCTCCTCCAATTCTGCTCTCCCACACCCACAATTGTCTTCCATTTTGATTTCCCCCTTGGATGAGCCTGGGCTGGCAGAGTGTGCTGATTATAGTGAACAGCTAGGTGAGTCTTTTAGAGTTAGCCCTGATACTCGTAAAGAAAGTTTACTCTGTAGACTCATCAGTTTTCACATGAAGAGGCAATAGGAAATTAGAGGAGCAAAGCAGTCCTCCTTTTGGAAAGGTGAGAGCCAGGTCTGGGTCTGCACACCCTAACTTGGGGTGGATGTGTTATTTTCTTTGGGAAAGGACCAGCTTACACTGGTCAACCCCTAGCCTCCTACCTCTGTTAGATGTGTACTCCTCAATGGAATGGTTGGAGCAAGCTGGCCCTGGGGTTCAGCTGAATTAAGGACTTTTTGGCTGTAAGCCTGTGTCTCCTTGAACTGTCTCTGGAATCCATTTCTTCTGCACAGGCATGGATAGTGCTTGTATCTACTGCTGCCTCTGCCCCACGTGGTCCCAAGATGAGCTGGATCTGCTGCTCTGTATTGAAGTACCTAGGAGGGGAGCTATGAAACAGGAACTTCATGACCCCCTTCTCCTGGTTTCATTATCCATGTGGAGTTTTCCTGGCAGCTGCTATTGTGCCCTTCTCTTTACCTCCAGGACACAGTGGCTATGGCTGGGCCCAGTCTGTCCTATTCAGCTGGGCCCTTTGGGTTGGCACTAAGAGATGTGTTCGCAAAGGATGAGGGCAGGAGCAGGGCCATGTGTGTCCAAAACCCCATGTGTGATATGTATTCTCCTGAGAATTCCTACCCTAGATGTTCCCTTGATCCATGGAAGCCCATAGATCAAGAGGTTCTCAGTGTGCCCTGCCAAGCCACCTGACATCACGATTCCATAGGGCACATGTTAAAAATTCTTGACCTGCTTGGGTAGGCTAGAATCAGAGTCCCTGGGGTAGCATGGAAATCTATATTCAGTAAGCTCCCTGGATCATTCTAACATGCACTGAAATTAGGGGATCCCTTTTAGGGGCTAATCTCCACTCCAGTATATGCACACATACACACACACGCGTGCACACACACACCCACACACACCCTCACCCTGGTGAAGAGCTGCTTTTGCTGCCCAGGCTTCACCCTCCAGGTGTCTGTAGCAGGTTGCGGGGTGGGGTGGGGTGTGTGCCTGAAGCTGGTCTCTTGACTAGGACAGTAGTGGACTGGTTAGGAGAGAGAAGGATTTGACGGGGGTGCTCAGACTGGGGTTCTCACAGGGCAGCCAGGGAGGAACAGGGTTCAGGAAGAGGCCTGTTCTGTTGCTGGTGAATCCTGAAGCTTCCCTCCGCTTGTCCCGCCTTGTTCTGAGTGGGGCTTCGGAAACGGTCTGGTGATTGCCCTTGTGCCCTGAGAATGCTGCTCAGCACAGGTCTTAGGATGGAGTTAAGTTGCAGAATTGCAGTGCTGTCTCGTCCTTGCAAGGGAAGGGTCTGGGCACTGAGAATAGGGCATCCTCCCTCCATCCCCACCCTCCCACTCCCATGCCTAGCCTCACTAGGAATGTGAGGCAAGTTCATAAAGACCCAGAGGTTAGGAGAGACCAGGACTGGGAGCTGGGCTTGCCTTTTCTTGCTTAGTGTTGAAAGGACATTGGAAAATCTCTTCTTCTTGCTGGGAGCTCATTGCCCTGTTGTTACTGCCCTGTCTGATTGCTGCAATAAGGTGGAAGAAACTGTGAGAACTGGAGGCTTCCTTAAAGCATGGGGGACCCCCAGGTGAAGCACCTCTTTCCTGGGATCTGTCCCAGGTGGAGACAGGGAAGTCAGCAGCTTGGCCCACTGTTAGCTGAATCAGTGGGCAGGTGTTTCCTGGGAACCACCCAGCCACCTCTGTAGTGGCCTCATGAGAGGTGAAGGGAATGGCTGTGGTTCTGGACAAAGAGGGCTGCTGTCCACGTGGGCAGGAGTGTTGGGAGAGAGCTCAGCCTTTGCAGCCAGTGCTGGGTACACTGCCCAGCTGTAGGATCTCAGGCAAATTACTGAAACATCTGACCCTTAGTTTTCTCACCTGTAAAATGGGAGGGACACATGGCAACTACCTCCAAGGACGTGTTATGAATCGTGAGAGGAAGCTGATGAAACCCTTACTACTGCCTGGCACACAGTAAGCACTTCACAATCATTGACTGGAGCCGTGATCCTGGGTGTGTGATCTTTTAAAAGCAGAGCTCAGTTTTTCAGAGACAAGTACAGTAGTGTGTAGCTCTGAATTCTGGCCAGTAAAAGTGGAGGCTGATTTTGAAGGGCTCTGAGTGCAGTCAGTTTACCTTTCCCAGAAGTAGGTACCTGCTTGTCATTTGCCTCCCTTCCCCGGGTGCTGTTTATCCTATCCAACCTCCATTCTCTGGGGCACTGGAGCACCACAAAGGACAGACAGCAAAGGAGCCTAAAGAGGATCTGCAGGATACATTAAACTCTGGAGACAGAAGGGACCATGGGAGACAAGGCCCCACATGGAGGGAGGGAGGAATGGCCAGGCCCTGCTGTGTATCCAAGTGCCCACAGTCTTCCGGGCACCCTAAATCTTAACCTTGGTCTGGAAGAGTGGCATGCAGCAGCACAGAACCCACTTGGCTCTGTGTACAGTTTTGCCCTTCAGCTCCCGTGGCTACTTTTCTTTTCTTTTTTTCACTTGGAAAATAGTCAGCAAAATCCTTATTTCCATAAGCATTTTTTTTCTTGGCTGTAAAAAGCTGAATCCCAAACCTGTTATTATAGCTGTTCATGCTATTTTAATCTGCTCTGTTTAGAGGTGAGAGGGTAGCAGTGACTCTGCAATTACTGAGTACATTTGATCCATGGCACAGCTACCGGAGCCGGCGGAGAACCCTTGGAGTGGGATGGTGCCGTGTGTGGCAAATCACTTTCAAATTTACTAAAAATATGCCCCTTTGTAGCCATCCAGATATCATAATTTTCCTCCCTGAGGCTTGATGAAATTCCTGTTTGCTTCCTGCCTGATGCTGGCTCCCAGCACGCGCCCCTTGGCCCACCCGCCCGGTCCCTTTCATTCTTTGTCTTGGTCCTCTTGCTCACATTCTGTCTGGTCTCTGCTGCCCTTTACCCCACCCCTGTGTCTTCCTCCCTCTGCATTTCCTGCTCAAAAGTGTTTTATATTCTACTGCCTGGCACACTAGTAGAACCATTTTTGGTTTGCCATGGTAAGAAGAAAATACTTAGAATTTTAAATCTACCAACTATTTCACATTTAAACAAGCTGGCAAGCTGGAGCGACGCTGTGCCTCCTACATACAGTAATTGTTGCATCCCCAGGCTCCCTTTTCTATCTCTGTTCCTATTTCATTCACTTTTCTATTTGCAGCCAGCGCAGAGTATGGGCTTCTCCCCCTCCCTCCCTCCCGCATCCCACTTTCTATCCAGTGACCTTGGCTTCCCCGAGTGCAGCACTGTAAATGAAATGTGGCATTGCCACATGTATCTTGATAAAATATATCAGTGGATGAATTGATTTTCATATTGATTTCCTTGAACCGGCAAGGTGTGTGTGGAAATCAAGCATCTCTTAATGATAGTCCTAGAGAGAGGCAAGGATGCCTAGGGAGGAGCGGGGTTTGTTTTTCTTTCACTTGTGAAAAGTTTCTGCTTGTTAGCTTGGGAGAATAGTGGCTTTTCCTTGTGATGGGCTCACTCTGTTTAGGGGAGGAAAGAGCAAATGTCACCAGGGTGTGGTGTGGTGGCCTGACCCAGAGAGGACCTTGCTATTCCTGTGATTGCCTGGACCTTCGCAGAGAGCATGTTTCTGGACACCTCCACTACCTGGTCATTGGAGAGAGCT
Source organism: Dasyprocta punctata (assembly GCA_004363535.1). Lineage (NCBI taxonomy): Eukaryota > Metazoa > Chordata > Mammalia > Rodentia > Dasyproctidae > Dasyprocta > Dasyprocta punctata. The sequence continues at coordinate 77,989 of RJWM01001636.1, read as the reverse complement.
GGACAGCTCTTGGGTTGAATTGGAGGTGCCCACACCAAGCAAGATACAGGGTCTTCACTGGGGTGGGGCACTTGCAGGTGGTCTTTGTACCCTACCACACTGCCATTCCTATTTCATTTCTCAGGCTGGCAGAGATGTGACACTTGTGAATCTGAGGCTGATGCAGTGCCTCGGGGAGTGACAGGGATGTGTATAATTTATGAGTGTCGGCATCAGTGGCTGGGTGCTTACTGCTGAGTGTGCTTGTGTGTACACACATATGAAGATCTGTGTGAGCCATGTATATGACTAGCAGAGGCAACCGTCTCCAGGCAAGCACTGGTCAACTAAAAGGACAGACAATATCCAGTCACGTGATCAAAACTTCATTTTCTGTCCTCTGCAGTTGCCTTCTCAATTCCCTCTCCTAGCTGCTGCTAAATAAAATAGATGCTTTCAGTAATAGTTCAGTGATCGTTCAGTCCTTTATGAGGCTAAGTAAGCATAGTTTCCAGTGATCCTATGTGTGGAAGTATGTGCTCATATAAGGGGAATAAAACCCAGGTAACTAGAATATTTGAGGAGAGTGCTAAGGCAATTCATTACTTTTTCTGACTAACTGAGGCTTACCTGGAAAACTCCTTTTGGTTATAAGCTCTGCTGAAATGCTTTGCACAATAGTGTGTTTTCTTGCTATTGTAGGTACTGGTATGAGGAAGTAATTGAGTCCTTTGATATTTCATGATTTTGTGGCACACGGGGGCTAGTGATTTGGTTATCACTTATGATTATGCAATGGCATTTGGAAGGTATAGAAATAACTTGGATTAATGTTAACCTTTATGTGTTAGTTCTTGAACAGGGACAATTTTATGCTTGAAGGCACATTTAGTGCAGTGTCTGCAGACATTTTTGGTTGTCACCATAGAGGGGAGTTGCTACTGATACATAGTGGGTAGAAGCCAGGAATCTTTCTAAACCCCTTACATTGAACAGGAAAATGTCCTCTCTCCTTGTCTCTCACCCATTACAAAGAAAAAAAAATCCAAAATGCCAATTGTGCTGAGGTTAAGAAACTCCCATCCCTGTCCTAAGACAGATCTTTAAATGTTTTTGTTAAATCTTTTGTTTTCACCAGTCTGATTTTTTCTTAAGAGTCAGGTGTTGGAAATGTTCTGACATAATTGAACCTTCTAATTCATTGACATTTATTGTTCCACAGAACAAGTAGGGAATCCTGCCAGTTTGCAGATAGGCTTGTCCCCAGATGGCTCATCAGTGAGCTCCCAAATTCATCGGCTCCTGTAGAGACATTAAAGCCATGAGGGCCACACCACCAACTTTATGTTGAACCAGGCAGAGTCAACAATCCTAGAGGGGGATGCAATTTACTCTTTTCTTCTTTGCAGCTCAAATCAAGTTCTTAGAGCCTTCCAGCAGAACTTTCTGATGAGGCAAGGTTTATTCTATTGATTGCAGTCTGGCAATGATACACTTCAAGAGGCCTTTAGTGTACATAGTCATGATCATTGGTTTTGAATGCATTTATGTGAGTCTTTGGCAAAATCCATCTGCTCTTAGTGTGATAGATGCGCCTAAAGGCATCCTAGGAGATTTTTCATGTATGTCTCTCTTTTCTTTGATGATATCATTGGTTGTCAATGAATTCACATACTAAAAGTATATTAAATGGAATTGAAATCTTTGGGTAGATGGAGGAATTAGGAAAATTGAAGGACCTCCTTTATGGGAGTAAAGGGAAAGCTTTTACTTTTTGCACTTCATCTGAAATGAGGCATCAGGGTCAAATGTTCTGGAACTGTTGCACATCATTTTATTAACCTACAGCCTTTCTGTCTAGAATGCTGTGGAGAAGTAGTGAAATGAAGCCAGCGTGTCTGTCGGTGTGTCTGGTGAATGCAAGTGAGTGGGTAAGAGATAGAGTGTTCCACACTTGGTTAAAGTGCAGACTTCCAGTCATGGTGACCGCTGGCAGTGGCTCATTATTTCGTATACACCAAGAGGGAAAAACCTGCCCCTGCAAGACTGACTAATTTTACAGATCACTCACAAAGGGGATAGTCATGCAGCTGAAGTATGGTTCATCTCTCAAGGTGTGCTTTATTTAGTGTTTTGTCTTCTGGTGTTCATCAGCAGGGACAATGGCAGGGAAGGAAGATGGTCGGTGGAATTAGAGGGACAAGGTATTGGCCTGTTCTGCTGCCTGCTAGCTACGTGATCTTGGACAAGTTGCTCCCACTCCTTGAGCCTCATAGGATAGCAGCACCCACCGTGCCTCCTTTACAGGCTTGTTTTCAGGATGAAAATATGAGAAAGCACTTGGTGAATTGCCAAGAGCTAAGTATCAGGCATTTTGGACATTGTTCTGCTGTTAAGCAGGAGCAATACCATTTGCGAACCAGGTTTTGAGTACATCCTAAGTACTGTTTGTGAGAAGAGCCAGAGCTTCGCAGCAGGCATTCCTTTTAGGACTGGTATCACGGATCACTCCATCTGCTGTTTGCTTGCTGAAATGCTAAATGGAATTGTAGGTGTACTTGGGGTCTTTCTGGGTACACTACAGACTCGGCAGGGGGCTATATATGTCTCCCCTCCTTTCTCTTAGATGGAAGTGTATTTATAGTCTGTATAAGTACAGTCAGAAGGTTCTTATAAAACTCTGTTATTACTGCAGTACAAAGTTAGAAATACTTGAGGTTTCGGCTTCTTGGCTCTTCCAGGCGGCAATGAATATTTTATGGGAAAGGAAATACTTAGTGTCGGACTCTTTTTATAGTGCAGCTACTCACAGGGCTGGTAACCTTCCAGATCTCACCAAAATCGGAATCACTGCCCATCCGCCTCTCTGCTCCCTTCTTCACAAAATCTGCTGGTGTTCTATCTCACTGCGGTGTCCAGGTTCTCTTGGTGAACGGGCACCTGTGGGGTACAGTTTTGTGTCCTAATTCATACCCTAAACTGAGAGGTTAGCTACTGACCAGGCCTACCACACCCCCTGGCCCCTTGAGGTGCTGGTTTGCCTCAAGAGGCCTGCCGGCAGAATGCTGCTGGGGTCCTCTACTTGCATTTTTGTGCCATGCCCTTTTTGCTGAGTTCCTGGAAACTACTGGGAGGAGGTGGCCCAGTGTCTCCAAAATTCACTCTAGTCTTGGAATCAAAAAAGCAATAGGTGAATTTGAAGTCCAGGAGGTCTCAAAGAGTTTTCTCTTCTCAGGGCTCAGAGGGATGAGACTTTGTTGTCCACTCTTGTACTGTGGTCTCTGTAGTGACCTCTGTGTTAGGCAAGATGACCTTGGCAGCTTTGGCCATGGCTTGCTGGGCCTGCGACTTGAGGAAGAGAAAATGGGTCTCCTGGCAGGTGAACGTCCATGGAAATTGCTACTCTGGCAGCTGCAGTGTGCTGTCCTGGCAGAGGTGTTCAGCCGACTTGGCCCCGTGGGTTTCAGAAGCCTGTTATAGCTGCAGCAACTCTCGGACCAGGCAAAGGGCCAGATCACAGTGTGCAGAACCACCCCACTCAGATAGCTGTGCTCAGAGTTCTCTACAGATGGGACACATGCTTCTGTCTCCTGTGTAGGTGGGCTAAGTAGCCTTGCCTTTTTGCCATGGCCCAGAGTCCTGGTGTGGAAAGCATGGCAGGTATGGAATGTGACTTCTGAGATACTCAAGTGCGCAGCTGCTTATGTCTTAGCACTAGCTCAGGACAGTTTTTCTTAGCAAGGGTGAGTCTGTGAAAAATGCTTAACATAATCCGAATATGGGTTCCACACTTAATTTAGTAGGGCTCTGGGAGCTCAGCAGTTTCCCTACATTTGCTGTCTGTTCTGGCCCTGGTGTTTGTCTTGGTGCCAAAGTAGGTACAGGGAAAAAGTGATTTGCACACCTCTGGTGGCTCCGTTTGATCTCCCTACTCTGTGTTCCTGCCAAACAGAGCTGTATTTCCTCACTCCTACTTGGGTCTTTCTTTTTCTTTTAGTTCTTTCTTTCTTTTTTTTTTTTTTTTTCTTCTTTGCTTTTTGGTCTTCAAATTTAATGCTGAGCCAGGTGTGGTGGTGCATGCCCATGGTCCCAGCACTTGGGAGGCTGAGGCAGGAGGATTACTGGGAGTTCCAGGTCAGCCTTGGCTATATAGTAAGTTCAAGGCCAGCCTGAATTACATGATGAGACCCCATTTCAAAAAACAAAACAAACACCTCCCCGCACCAAAGCACTTAATGGTAGGAAAAGATAAAGTGGAGACTAGATGAGCTTTTGGAATTGTGAGCTTTGAAGTTCTTCTTTTAGTTGTAAAGGTGAAAAAGGGGTAATCTATAATTTGTAGTAGATGAACAGGGGATCAGCTGAGAGCTCCCTGCTAAAACTGAGCATAGCATTTTATACCTAGGATCAACCATAGAATTATTTAACACAGTTGAAATTTAGTGTTCCTGTGATTTACCAAGTTGATGCATATGATACATACTAGGCTTGCAGAATTGAAAATCATCAAATGTTCTAAAATTTGACTATTGATCTTTATCTACAAAATCATATTTTAAACAATGAAAATGTATAAAAAGAACTAGAGAAAGAAGAAATGGAGAAAACTTATTAAGTGCCCATTGTATGATAGACTTTGCTATGTGCTTTAAAGTAAATACCATTTATATTAATTGCAAAGCTTAGATTTAATAAATTCGCTGGTTCTGGGAGAATCCATAGGGGGGATTATTGGTCTCAGGATCAGATAAACCACCTGTACTGAGTGATTCATTCAGTACCCAGACTTGTGGCAGAGTTTAAGGAAGATGCAAAGATGCTGCAGTGCCTTCTCTTAGGGGTTTATGCCACATGCACAAAAATATATGTGCAAGTTTGCACACAGAAGTGGGTACAGCTAGTAGGTTATGCCAGAGCAGGTATACCTTATGATGCTCCATAATTCCCAGGGTGCTGTGACCTGAATGCTTGGAAAATGACTTCTGAGTGTCCTCACGGGAGATACCCCTCTTCTTAAGAAAACCTGTGGGGACCTATAGTGGAAAGAGTGGCAACCTCTGGGCATCAGCAGATTGGGACTGAAAAACTGGCTCCCACAGTTACTTTATTTGTGAGTGTGGTAGGTAGAGTAGCAGTCCCTCAAAGATGACCCTTTCCTAATCCCAGGACTCCATAAATGTATTCAGTTACATAGCCAAGGGGAATTAAGGCTGCTGATCAGCTGACTTTAAAATATGGAGATTACCCTGTGTTATCCAGGTTCATTGTAATCAATATAGCCCTCAGAATCTCTTTAGTATGGAAGAGGGAGGCAGAGAAGTCAGAGTCAGAGTCAGAGTCAGAGGAGGAGGGACCCAAGGAAGGAGTGAGCCATGGGCCCAGGACCCAGAGTAGCCTCTCCATCCTGAAGGAGTGAGGGGCCAGTGCCATCGCTAGACCTTCCAGAAGCCATGGAGCCCTGCCAACACCTTGATCTAAGTCCACTGAGTGAGATCTATTTTGAACTTCTTACCTATGGAACTGTAAGACAATACATTTGTATTATTTTAAGCATGAAGTTTATGATAATTTGTGGTAGCAACTAAAGAGAACTAATGCCATGAGGTACAAGAATCCCTAATTGCTCTTTTGCAGGAATGTGGGAGCCGGTGCTCTTACTTTTGTGGTTCTTAGGGGCTCCTACAGCCTGAAGGTACTTGCAGAATTCTCTTTTAAACTAGAAACCCAGGCAGGTTAGACTTTTATCTAGCTTTTCTGGCATCTTCAGTACAGTACCTTCTTGTAGGACAGGCCCTTTTCCGCAGTGTTACAAATTCATTTGTGGGTACGGAATCTTATGTTGGGGACTCTGAGGAAATGAGGGGTGAAGGCTGCGCTGGATTCTGCTGAAATCCTTCAGCATCGATCCTAGAGGGTGTCATCCAGGGGGTGTTGATGTTGCCGCCAGCCTTTCCTTGCTCAGATTCTTCTTTTAACTTGTCTTCCTTGTGTGAACAACCTGAGTGCAGTTTTAAAAATAAGTGGATTCTCCCAGGAAGTGCTAAAAATAGCATTAGCCTTCAAGTACTGTCTTGTATGTTTCAAAGGTTACTTACCATTGTTTGGAGGGAAAGGGTGCTATGTGTCAGGCCAGTCAAAAGCAGTTTTGGAAGTGGATCTTGAGTTGCTATAGGTGTTGTGTCCATCAGGGAGGGACACATGAGCTCATAGGTTACAGATGTGTCCAAATGCTGTCAGAATCAGAAAGGACAACCTTGTTTTAAAGATGGGAAGACTGAAGTCCAGAGAGTACGATTGGTTCATGCAAGACTTCCAGTAAGTTTGTGATAGTGTAAGAGCTTCTCCCCTTTGACCCCCAACAAGCTTTGGAATGTTCTGGTGTTCCTACCTTCTAGCACTGTCAGTTTGGAAATGGTGGGTGAGTTGTGTTGGTAGCTTCAGGTATCAGCTCTCCAGTGGACCCCTCTCCCCCATGAGGAATGAAAGCAAACATCAGGCAGATCATTATCTACCAGGGGGTGTGGTTTAGGAGGCTTTATTCCCTATCATGGAACCTGAGATAATGTCTGTTGAGGATCACTTTGTCTTGGGCATTGCAGTTTTATTTTTAAGATTCATATGCAGTTTAACTGAAGGGCATCAGCCTGCTTTAAGGTTACATTGTGTTGCTCTGCTGGGGTTTATGACTTTGGCTTATGTCCTATACTCACACTAATTGTTCTGTTCTCCTAAGCCCCAGATCTCCACCACCATCTCATATTCTAAATCACATTTCTTTCCTGGATATATTTAAATATATTGTAAGAGTTCTGTTTGGAATGCTTCAGTTCACCTATTCTTGGATGCATGAAAGTCTCAAGGACCTCTCAGGCTGTGAGTCCTCTGATTCTTGGAAGGTTAAACCGTTATGGAAACAGACCTTGAATGTATGTCTTCTCTTGTTTCCTGAATGCAGCAGTGACCTTTGGGGGACATTGTTTTGGGGGGCCAACCATCCTTTGCCTTTTGAAGTCAGCGACTCTTATTTCTCTACCAAAAGAGAAACTCAACTTCATTGTCCTTATTAAGGTCACTGCTGTGGCCCATTGAAAGTGTCATTGCTCTTCCTGTTCATACTGTGCCCCCTCTTCCCATCTCTCCTGAGGAAAGAGCCTCCCAGGATGGGGGTGTCTTAGGAAAGACAGGGAAGTGAAGAATACACAAGACAGATAAGCAGGCTGCACGTGGTTCCTTCTCTCAGTCTCACATGAGAAGGAGCTTGGCTGTGTGCTCCTTGGGTGTACCACAGTGTCACTATGTGGATGTTCAGATGGCTGTTAAGTATTTATATAACTAGACTGGAGGATTTCCAGGCCATGACACCTCCAATCCTTCCAGCCCGCTTGTGGAGAGAGGCCCAGAGGCTTCCAGCAAGACAATTAGTGAGTGAATTATATTGTGTCTCCTGAAAGGGAAATGAAGTTGCCTATCCCTTCTCTTGTAGTTTATTTATTACAGTTGACCATGACCTCCTCTTTGGGCAAAGAGACCAGGATAGATTCTGTGAAGAACACAGTGGCAGTGGAGAACTGCTCTCCAAGTCCTTAACTGGGTCTCCTTCCTGCCTAGGAGTTGAGGCAGAATTAGGGGAAAGTGCCTTCTGGATGGTCTGAGCAAATCCCCTGGTCCTGGGGATGAGCAGGTCAGCTCCATGCTCTGCACCCATGAGAGATGGGAAGGAAACTGCTCCAGCAGGTGCTGCTTGCCTAGTTCATAGAGAAGGCAGTGAGCGCGGTGTAACTGATGGGGCACTCAGGGCCCAGGATGAATGTGTGCAGGGCAGCTGTTGGCAGGCATACCTGTCAGGCCTCAGTTTCCAAATTGGGGGGACAGAGGGTGGCACAGCAGGTGACACCTAAGACCAGTCATAAGTTTTAACCTCAGGGGCTGCCATTTGAAAGAAAAACAGACCATGTGACTGAGTGGATAAGATTAGTATTTCAGTCTTGGTAGATTTAGAATTTTGTAGTGGAGGCCATAAGAAGATGAAAGAGCTGTAGGAGGAATGCATGGGGTGGGGCATGGATGTGTTCCCAGATGGTGATAAACCTTACACAGAGTAGAGCCTGGAGGTTTTTTTTTTTTTTTTTTAAATACAGTTAGCTTGACCCTACATTCACATCTCCCTTATTCTGCTCATGTGTTATTAGCACTGTTTTCAAGTTTTTGACAAGTGCCTGTCTCTTGTTCTCTACTTAACTGTAACCTCCTTGAGGAGGGCACAGCCAGGGTATCATGTTTTTTTGAAGCCCTCCACAGCGACTAACACTGTGTGTTGCATGGAGGAGATAATAAGTATGTGTTGACTTTGAGTGTGTAGAAGGACCATGGCCTACTCCCTTCCTCTTAGGGGAGTTGCTTGCCCATATTCCTGTCTACTGCTGGAACAGAGACCACTCTTCTGAAGGCTAGTGGACATCTCCAGGATGTCATCTTTTTATTTATTTATTTTTTGGTAGTACTTGGGATTGAACTCAGAATATCCCACGTACCTCACAATTGCTTTACCACTGAGCTCCAGCCTCAACCCTTTTTTATTTTATTTTGAGACAAGAGCTCCCTAAATTTCCCTGGCTGGCCTTGAACTTGCTATCCTCCTACCTGAGTAGGAGGGTACTTGCTTCCTGAGTAGCTGTGATCAGAGGCACGTGACTGCGCCACTGTGCTCAGCAAGATGGTCACTTTTGATTCGTGACTTTCCTGGACCCCCAGGTCTGAAGGGGAAGAGGTTGTTTCTAATTTCCTGATTTCCTATTTTGCTCCAGTTATTATTTTTATTGTACTTCCTTCCTTCCTGCTTCTCCATTTGCTAGTCTGCCAGTTTGTTCAGTGTGATTGTTTCAGCTTTATTTGGAAACGGGAAGCCTTATTTTACTATAATAGTTCCTTAATGATTTTCTAAATGAAACTTGCATACTTCATCTGCTCCCCCACTTTTCAGATATTAAACAAATATCTCTAAGAGGTTTCCTTTTTTTCTCCCCTCAAAGACCAGCAGTTTGCTCTGCCAGATGGTGAGAGATGGTGTGTGTGGGTACGTGCCTGCCTGTCCACATGTGTGTGCAATAGGGGATTCTTGCAGAGGGTTTCTGTAGCATTTTCTTGCCTTGTTGGCTTCCAGCTATAGAGCCAGATAAAGCACACTGGCAGTTGACCAAATACAGAGTGAGTGACAAGAAGGCCCTTTCGCCCTGATATTCCTGTGAGGAATCTATTTTTCCATGAATGAGCGGCTGTGGAGTAGGTTGGAGGAGCAAATGTCTGGCTGAGCTCCAAGGGCAGATGTTGTGTAGTGCCGTATGTCATGGTAGGAAGGACAGCATTGAGGCTTCCAGAGCATGTCACATCAGTGCTTTTCAACTCCCATAGTCCCCGTGTCCTCCTTTCCCTCCTCATCCAGAGCAAATAGTGGTTCCATCTTTGTCTGCTTTCCAAGATGACCTCCTCCCTTTAGCTTTCTGGTGTCATTTGTATCTCTCCGCAGAACTCACCTCTGCTTGTGCTGACTTGTCTCTGGGCTGACTGTCCCCTGCTCAGAAATTATTCTCTTCTTGTTCTTGTTTCCTCTTTACCTGGAAGATGCTACATCCTGGGTATCTCCTGAGCCCTCCTGAGACCTCTCTAGAGGCCTTCACAATTTTGGCTCTCATTCACTCTAAGCATTGTGCTACTAGGCATGATCTGACATTGGAGAATAATAAGCACTGCTTATTATTTTGTGTATTTTCTTCATTCTTTAACTGAAGCTTTATGAGGGCAGGTTTTTTCTTGTGTTCTTATTGAAACTTTTACTGTGCCAAATAAATGTGTAATTGGTTCTAATTCTGTCTAGGCTCATGAGAGAGAAAAAGCACCTGTGTATTCTTGCCTGCCAGCCATATTGAGTTGGTGGCCAGTTCCGGGGCACAGAGAAAGAAGCAATGCGGTGTGGCTCCTCCCCTGTGCATCCTTGTTGCCATCTGCATTCCGATGAGCAGAATGGCGTCTTTACTTGGACGGAGGCAGCAAACAGAAGCAGCAGCTCTTCTATGTTAACTGCCACCATGACTTCTACTCCAGTAGGCAGCAGAGATAGGCAGTTTGGTTCAACATCTCTCTCCTTGCACCTTCTTAGGGAAGTGGGAGGCATTCTGCAGCTGTGTGGCAGTGGTACTATGTTGACATTTTATTGTGGATGGCTCTGATTCTCAATCTAGAATTCGGGCAATTCTCTCCATCTCTTTCCTTCCATGATCCCTGCCCCATCGAGCTTCTCACTCTCAGCTACTCCATTGTTCTAAGAAGAATTGTGGAGCAAAGATTGAAGCACTGAAAACAAAGTCCTCATCCTCTTCCTGAGCACTGTGTACGTTCTGGTCCCCTCTGCAAGCCTCTCCCACCCACTTCTCCGTGTGCTGCCTTTGCCTGAGCCAGGCTGACCACCCAAATGCTTGTCAGGCATGACTCGCTTGTTCTCAGTTCTTGGCTCATGTGAAAACTTTATGACATGGAACTCTGTCTTACCCAAGGCTTTTCCATTTTTAATGCTCCCTAACGGGTATGGCTAGAGCCCTTCAGAGCTTACAAAGCCTCTAAGAGACCAGCTCAATTTTACTACATCCTCGGGCCATCTCTGGCCACAGCACCTACTGTTTTTCTGGTTTTTTTTCTGTGTAGCCATGTTATTTTATTTTATTTTTTTTACATATTTAGAGATTTGCTGACATAGTGGCACATCACTGCATCTTTGTTCTCTATCTCTTTTTCCAATTCTGTCTCTTTGTCCAGGTAGGTTATGGACTGGCCAGGATACAAAGGTCTGCCTTCTTTTCTAGCCTTTTAGTGACTGACATTGATTCAGCAAATTATGTTCTCAGCACCATGCTAAGTTGTTTTGCATGCCTGGTCTCATTCATCTACCCTCTGAGGTACTGAGGTAACTCTGTTATTACTTGACTGGAAAACTGAGACTTGGAGAATCCCAGTCTTAGAGTGTATTGTATATTGTAGTCCTGGAATTTGCTAACAGGCTGGCATCAGAGTTTGAGGATTTAGTGTTTTTGTTTCTCGTGTGTGTGTGTGTGTGTGTGTGTGTGTGTGTGTGTGCGTGCACTGGGGATTGAACCCAGGACTTTCATATTTCTACATCCTCAGCCATTTCTTGCTTTTTATTTTTGACACAGGGTCTTGCTAAGTCAGTAAGTTGCCCAGGCTAGACTCAGACTTGCAATTTTTCCTGCCTCAGCCTCCAAGAGTACTGGGATTACGTAAACCTTTTGCTGTCTTTATTGTATCATGCTCTGCCACTTACAAACTGCATGACACTGGGGAAGTTGTTTACTTCCTTATACTTCCCTTTTCTTCTCAACAAAACAGAAACAAAGATAATCCCTGCCTTATAGGACCATTCAGAGAGCAAAATGAGACGAAGTATAAAAATACACAGAACAGGGGCCTGGCATATCTAGTAAGTGCTCAAGTACTGTGCAACAAATGTGCTTCTAAGTCTTCTTCATCATCAGCATCCTCTCAATATTGTTGTATGTATTACTCTTATCACCTCTATGTCTCTGGAATCAACTTTTCTTTTGTTAGTGCGGGGCATCTAAGCAGAGTCTTGCCCATACTAGGCTGCGCTCTGCCATGTAACTAAACCCCAGCTCTCTGGTACCATCTCAGCACCCAAGACAATGTTACACACAGTGCTCCAGCTCTGGAAATCTTAATGAGTGCGTGAAAAGCCACTTGGGCTTCTGGAAGTGACTTGGTGACAAATGCTCTGCATGCTGTTGTCTTTGCAGCAGATGCTGGTGGTGAAGGTGTCCTCATCAGCCTACAGTCTCGGAGCGTTCTCGTGAGATAGTGGCCAGGGTTGAGACACAGTGGGGTGTGGTAGGTGTTGCAGTCTACAACCCTCCTGTTGCCGCAAACTTTTGCTTCCCACCCCCTCCTCAGTAGCTCTGTGCCCTGCCAAGCCTGTGCACAAGCCTTGAAATGACAAAGTACCCTTTAGTTAATTGCACAACGGATTGCCTAGAGTTAAAAGTTCTGATTTATATGACTATAGCTCTAACTGCTCAATAACACAGGCCTGTAATCTACTTTCATTTCAAACAGAACGGTGATTTATAGGGCAGCATGCCGCTTTAGCTCAGAAATGAGGTGTTCAACATATGCTCTGTTGACATAAATTTGGAATTTATCGCTGTTGTCAAAACTGCCTGTTGGACAAAGGTGGGTATTAAGGCAATAAATGGCTCAGAATAGTTTTCTGTCACATTTCCTAACCATTGTATTCAGTCTATTTGAGAGAAAAATATATACTTAAAAGTAATCAAATGTCCAAAATCCATGTGTCTTGTTTTGAATGGTGAGAAGGAAGGATATAGGGGGTGGGGAGGGGATGGGGCACAGGGATGGAGCAGTTTGGGGGTGTGTGGAAGAGAAAGCTTTTCACAGAGTTACGGTCCATTTAGAAGAGATTCTACTTTGCTCCCTCTCCCCAGTTCCCATTAGGAGGTGGGCTTTCCTTTCTCATTTACTAAAAGAGAAAAGAAAAATGAAAGCTCATTAAATAAAAATAGTAAGGGACATTTTTATGTGTGAGCTTAAAGCCAGCAATGTCAGGGAGGAGTTAGTAAGTAGGATTGTAGGGAGGCAGAGAAGGATTTTGTTTATGGGCAAATAAAGCCACCAGCCGGGGTTGGTTTCTTTGCTCCCTTGGTGAGCATGAGGTAGTTCCCACCTCCCTTCCCCAGGCTTGGAGGCTCCTATGGGCCAGGTGACAGCATAAGGAACTGTTGGGTACTGTACCCCATCCAGGTTCTGATTGATTTATTATACACAGTATGGCTAAGAAACACCCACCACTCAGCTCTTTATCCATAATCCATATTTTGAGCATCCACTAGTGCCATGCCCTTTACTGGGCTTGTGGACACAGGGATGAATGGGGCAAAGCTTGTTTTCAGGAGGCTGCCCAGCTATTTGGACAGGGAAACCAGTGGAGGGGCCACAGTGTCATTGATTTAGTCATAGATGCAAATATAAAGATGGGTTGAGGTGGAGGAGCAGCTTTTTTGCAGGGAGGGACTGGGGAAGGCTTCCTGGGCATGATACTGGCCCTAGTGAAATGTCTTACTGAGTATTTTAGGTCTGTGCTAGAAAATACAAAAGAAAATAGAAAAGAAAGGCTAGTGATAGTCCTATTTTTGCTTTTAAAAAATACATGCATATATAGTGATGATGTGGTCAGGTGAGTATTGGTGGTTATCTGGATTTTCTGTGTTGTGTTATAAAAAGTGGGACCCCAGCCACTGTCACTGCTTCATCAAGACACAGGGCACCGTGCTGGTAGCAAGGGGAACTTAGTGAATGCAGTTAGCATCAAGGTTAAGAATCTTTCTCTCTTCTTCATCCTCTGCTTCAAGATAACAGAGCTTGCAGTATCTTGCTGGCTATTATGTGTCATGTTAGGAAATGTAAATTACAGGCAGATCCAGGGAGCCGCTGCTTGGGTCTCTTGCTCCTGCCCGTCTGGGCCCAGAGCCGTCCAATTATGCGTTGCCTCTGCACTTGGCAACCTTACAAGGGAGGAACCAGAGGAGCACGCAAGCTGCCTGGTGCTTCTTCCCCTGAAAACGAAGCCCAGCAGGGAAGAGGATGCGTATTTGTTGCTTTTATTTTATTTTTCCTTTTATCTCCATGCACACACACTTGGACCGTCTCAACATTGATAAATGTGTGCTTTCACATACACGTGTACGTAGTCCCTATTCTCTGGCCTGCACGTGTGCCATACACAGACACACACACACACACACGCACACACACACACCCTGCACGCAGTGGGCATGGACACCAATTGTAAACTTCCTCTGTGTGACTCACTCTCCCTTTGCCACCATTCCCTATCCTTTTCACACAAAGCTCCCCGTTGGGAAAACTCATAATTTTTACACCACACAGTCTTGACTGGCCATTGCTGGAATTACTGTCTCTTTGAAGTGCTTTCTGCTGGGGCCTTTACAGGCTGTTCTAATTACCTGCAGCTTGCAAAGGGCCTTGCTCAGTCCCAACCTTTGTTTGTTCTTTGCAACGAGTCTTGGAAAGGGATACGGCTGCCTTCTTTTACAAAAGGCAAAAAGGGGCAATGAGAAGTTTGGGGGACCCTGAACACAGCTGCCGTGTGCTACCTGTTTTAGGATACCCTGACCGGTCAAGCAGGCTCGAGCAGAGTGGCCAAGCCTTGTCTGTCCCTTGGCAGCTTCTGGTTCTGGGCATCCCTTTCCTAGAGTTTGCCCGACTGGGTCATTAAGTGAATTGGTTGCTAAACGAGCAATTGGATATATAGTATATAAATTATAATATTCAGAACAAAGGAATGGTCAAAGGAAACTACAGCTTGGTGACTGCTTTTATTTGCATAACTCTTCCATGCAGTACTATAATGTACAACAGAGAATAAAGCAATAGTACTGTACTGTGCAGCACAGTCAGCAAAAATTACAGTACTGTATTAACAAGGTGTACTGTGCAAAAAAAAAAAAGACATTGAGGCTCTATAAAGAAGATGTACAGAACTGTCTGTAGTTTTATGATCTGTTGTACATTACAGTACTGCATGGAAGAGTTATGTAAGTAAAAGCAAAGTCGTCAAGCTGGAATTTTCCTCAACCATTTCTTCCTTCTGAATATTGTGGTGTGCATACCACATACAGGTCTTCAGTTAGTGACCAGTTCATTTAATGACCCAGTTGCAGGAATGGAACTTGGTTGTCGAACGAGGAATGTCTATATTTGCAAACTTCCTGGTAAAGACGGCAGGGCTGTCACATCATGCTTTCCTTACTGTTGACCAAATCAAAATCAGCTGTGATCGTCATGTTTTTTCAACTACCTCTGTTTAAGAAGTGTGCTTTATTAAATTACTGAGTCTGGGCGTGGGATGAGAGAGTAAGGATTGAACTCATGTATGTGAAAGTAGTGCCCACTTCAAGCTATCTGGCATTTTCTTTCCTTTTTTTCACTTTTTCAGTTAATTTTTTTCTCTCAAATGAACTCAGTGTATATAGAGCATTTTGGGAGGTTTCTGTTAAATGCGAGTGTAGCATGTCCTGTCTATAGATGAAGAAAAGTGGAGCCTCAGTACTGTATGCCTTGCTCAGGGGATTTTGAAGTAGAAGGAATTTTATTCACTTACTCGTTTAGCCTAAAAATGTATTGAGAAATTGGAAACCTTATACATTGCTGATGGGAATGTAAAATGGTACAGCTGTTTTGGAAAACAGTCTGGCAGTTCCTTAATAGGTTAAACATAGAATTACCATATGACCCAGCAGTTCCACTCCTAGGTATATCCCAAAGAGAAGTGAAAACACATGTCCACAGAAACAGTGCACACAAATGCTCATAGCAGCATTGCTCATAGTAACCCACGTCCATCCACTGATGAGTTGATAAAGTATGGTATATCCATGCAATGGCATAGTATTCTACAATAAGAATCAAATACTGATATCGGCTACAGTAGAAAGCTTGAAAACATGCCACATTAAAGAAGCCAGATCTCAAAGGTAATGGTATGATTCCATTTGTAAGAAATGTTCAAAATAGGAAAGTCCTTACAGAAAGATAGATTAGTGGTTGCCAGAGCTAGGAGTTGAGGAGAATGAAGAATGATTACTAATGGGTACAGAGTTTCTTTTTAAAGTCATAAAAAATTTTTGGAAGTAGATAGAGGTGATAGTTTTTTTTTTGTTTTGTTTTGTTTTTTGGCAGAGTCTTGCTATACAGTTCAGGTTGGCATACTTTGTAGCCTAGAGCTGGTCTTGAACTCGCAACAATCTTCCTATCTCAGTCTCCCGAGTGCTGAGATTACAGGTGTGTGGTGATAGTTATAAAATTCTGTGAGTGTGATTATAAAAAAGAAAACCTTTCAATGGTATACTTGAATGAATAAATTTTAAAGCATGTGGATAATAGCTCAATAACATTGTTATTTAGACAAACATGCTGAATGCTTACTCTGTCCCAGGTAACCCCTCCAGATTTTGAGGATATAGTGGATGACTTCTGCCATAATGTATCTTATGGTATGCTAGAGATAAAGAATAATAAAAAAAAAAAAACCCAGTGTGTAACTGCAAATTGTGTTAAATGCTATGAACAAAATCACTGAAGTGCGGTAATGGAGAATAATGTTGCTGTAGAACCTATCCAGATGGACTGTGGTTCAAGTGCACCCTGACTTGCCTAGAGGCTTTTACACAGTAGATGCTTAACAGATACAGGGTGGACAGTGGTAGGGAACAAATCAGCACGCCTTCCCTGTAGGAGGTCGATCTTGAGACCTAGCCTGTGTAGACTTTGACTGGAGGCTTCTCTGTTTTTGCTTCTATCTGATTAGGTTGGGTGAATTCCAGGCATGTTCTCTTGTTTCCTTTTTCACTCATGGTTTCCCGACTCTTTGCAGGGAGAGAAGTCCAGAGGCCCAGAGAGGCCATTATGGCCAGGGCATATGGTCTCTCTTCCTATAGGTAACTGTGAAGGCAGATCCCTTGGTAAGAAGTCTGGAGACATTCATCTGCTTACAGAGAAAATAAGTCACTTAGTTTTGGGGTTCTTCATCTGCAAAAAGATGACTCCATCTATCCCAGCTGTAGAGGCATTGAGGCAATCCTCTGGAAGCTCTTTCAAAGTCAGACATGACATACAAGTGCGCTAACTTTGCTATTATACGATCTCAGTTGACTAGGTTAATTAATTTATGTTTTTCATTTTTTCTAGAGGGGAAAATGAACCAGTAAAGAAGCAAATATCTCTTTGAGATTTGCTCCTTTTATTCATTAAAATGACACTGATTTTCCCAGTGTGATCTGGCATCCACACAGGTAGTCTGCCCAACTCTTCTCTCGTATTCACAGTTGATGTTTAGAGTGATGACTCTCAAACTCAGAATCCTCATTGAAAAGTAATTTAATTTTCAGTGTTAGTACTAAAGCAGAAAGAATGAGGCAATATACATTTAAAAGGTATTCAGAATGGTTTAATTCCAAAGGAATGTTCTTTTTAGGCCTTTAATAGATCTCAGTTATTCTCAACAACTTCTGAGTTTCCATGACTGGTCCTTGGGTTTTGAAAGTGGCTTTGTGGCTTCTTGGCTGAAGTAGAAACATATAGAAATGAGCTTTGATAACCAGGATGCAAAGGCATTTCCTCCACATGCCTGGGCAAAACAGAGAGATAACAGAAAAGTCTATAGCTTTTTGAAAGCTGTTTTCCCAGAAATTGGCTATTTGTGCTGGTTAAAAGCCTTGTATGGAGAGAGTAAAAAACAAAACCCTCGTTCATCTGTAACCATAATTTGATTCCCTTATAGGGCCTTCTAGGATCTGGAGGGAATATTTTGGATGTATTTCTGTTTCCCTCAGGGTGACATCATTAAGCATGCATCATGGTACCCTGTTTTAGTTTTGGAAAAAAAAAAAACCCAGAAAAACTATAAATCTTGAGGCATTTTACAATTTTTCCTCTTCTTTTTTCGAAAAGCACAACTTTTCTGTTTTCTTTTTTCTCTCTCTATCTTTTTTTCTGTTTTCTTAAAAGCAAAAGAAAGAAAGAAAACTACAAAAGTGCCTATTGATCCCTTCCCTTCAGATCTTAACTGCCCAGGCTGTAATACCTTGCTTACATCTGCCAGGTTTTGTGCAGTTTTGCGACATCTCCTTAATCCAGTGAGCATAAATAGAACATTTCAATCATATTTGGCTAGCAGGAACTTCGCAGATAAGCACACTAAGACCTTGTTGAAAAGACTGTATGCGATTGTGTGTGATAAGATCATCCCATAGCCCAGTGCCCAAATGAAAAACTTTTGTTCTTGGTGAAATTTGTAGATGGAGATATTTCAAATAAATGACTTAGGAGAACTCAGTATTTTAAAACAAAGGACTGGTTACATAGCAGCCAGAAGCCCAGGCCTCCCGGTGCTCAGCATCCATGAAGATCCTTCCCTGAGCCGTGGCTGTGGGGAGATTAGCATGCCCTTTGTCATTGCTGACATCGTATTTTAACACTGGGAGGCAACCTTATCAGAAGGTACTGTACTTGGTGTGGTTATGGCCACAGGGAATGCCATTGTCCTTCCTCATTTTTTCAAGGCTTGGGACTATTCTTTCCACTCTTCTGTCAGCTCCAGATTGACCTTGATCTCAGGCCAATGCAGAACATGTGACATTCTTTCTAAAAACCCCATGGAGGGATTTGCTTTTGGACAACAGGGATTACTGTTCCTGCACTGCAGTGTGTGTGTGTGTGTGTGTGTGTGTGTGTGTAGTTAGAGAGATGGTGGGATTTTTGGACCTCTCCATTTTTCTCTTCATATTACCATCTTTGTTTGTTTACTTATTCAACAAGATGAATAGAACCTGCTAATGTGTCCTGTACTCAGTGGTGAAGACTGAGGATGGATATGGTGTGGATGCTCCATGCAGAAGATAAGGTCTAGCCAGTGCAGACCTTTGTTAGTCCCATGTCCTTTCACTTTTGTAAGGCTGATTGGAAATAACCTAAGAGGTCATCTAACTCAACCCTTGCATTGTTGCAAAGGTATAAATTGAAATTTAGAGAGAGTAAAAGGTAGTTTGGTATGTGTGTGTGTGATATTTTAAATTAATTTATTTTGGTAGTACTGAGGATTCAACCTAGGGAGCACTGAGCTATATCCCCGGACTTTTTTACTTTTTATTTTGATGTGGAATATTGCTTGGTTTCCTAGGCTGGTCTCCTGTCTCAGCCTCCTGAGTAGCTGGGATTATAGATACGCGTCACCATGCTTAGCAACATACAGTACTTCTAATCTTAAGAAAGCATTGGTAGTATTTGTTCTTTCCTTTAAAGGACTCCAAAACAGCCAATGACAGACCAGTTTCTGTCAGCTCTATTGGTCTGGATCTCCAGGCCTCTCCAAACCTGCAGCATAGAAGGTGTTAACTAGCATTTGGTTAGTTCTTAGTTGTTTTTTAAATCTGTTCTTTGAAATCCTTGGCTTTTATTGGTATGTTTACTTTATGGCATACATAAAGAGCTATATTAAAAAATAAATTGTGTTGTAAAAGCATTCAGTAATGTTTATTAATATTGACTAGTCAGAGAGCAATGAACTCTATTGCTAGAAGGATAATTTGTGGTAATACCAGCTAAGCATTCACAGCTTGTCAAATGTCTGTCTAATCTCAGCGTTTAAAAAAAAGTGGGTAAAATGATAATTTCCCTTATATCTTGAGAAAATTAAAGTAACCCTTTCCACAGTTGATTAGAACTGTCCCTTCCCTCTTCCTGGGCTTTCAGTGGCCAGGTGTCCTTTTATCCCAATGGCTGGACATCACCTCACTAGGAATGGTCCTGCTCTCTGCTCTGGCTGCATGAGTCTATGTTGAGAGCAGTACAGCTAGAGGTTAAGACATAGTTCCAGTCTTCCAGGGCTTATAGTTCTGAGGAATTTAAATGGCTTAGTCTTGAATCACATATGGAGGGAGAATGACATGCAGTGTGACTAATGGCCAACCCAGCCTGGAATATGACACTGTTGGTGACATTAAGGGACATTCTTTGGAAAGATCTAATGTTACCCTTAGAAGGTAGGGAACATTCCCTGAGTGTGCAGTATGCCCTGTGAAGAGCCTGCTGTGGTTTAGGGTGGAGGCCTCTCACAGAAGCAGCTCTTTTAGTTTCTGAAAGTATTTCTTTTGCACAGAGAGTCATATAGAAGTGCAGGAGAGCGAACTGAGTGTGGAAACACACTGCAGTCACCCTGGAAGTTGTTTTTGAAAGGAGATCCCTGATAGCCTAATAACTTTTCATTCATCCTTTTCTCTTAAAATTAGAGCACAGAATGCCATAGGCTATTTGACCTCCCTCTTGTCATTTGAACTAAGAATAAGTGGACACTTACATAAGGGAATTGAGTAAGCCCGTATCTGAAATACGTAAGCTCCTTTCTTTCCTCACTTCAGTTTCTACCTGGAAATGTGAACACAGCCAGGGTGCAGTTTTATCACTGAACTGAGAGTCGGTCTCTTTTGAGGCTGAGGGCATTGGCAGACCTCTGTGCAGGGCCCTGCCTCACGCCATTTGCACATGGGGAGACATGGCAGCCTGTCAGTGCCAGTTGGCCATGTACTGCTGCAGAGAGGCCCCGGAGGTTTGCATAGTGGCTGAGTTCTCATAGTAAGTAAAGGCAGCAGGCTTTTGAAAGACCAGTCATGTGGACCTTGGTTTGGGCCTCAAAAAAATCTCTCCTCTCTTCCCTGTTTGTTCTGGGTACCATTTAGAAGCACTGAGTAGGTCAAATTGATGGTCATGGGAAAAGATGGCCAAAGCCCTAAGCACAGGGGAGACAGCTGCAGGTGGAGCAACCTCAAGGGTAGGCAGGATATGTTGGAACGCCATCTAGGGCCTCCTTTGCCTGGCCTGACACTTGGTTCAGAAGATGGATCAGTTAAGCTGAGAACAAGGAAAACATTATCCATGGTCCAGCTGTGGAGTTCCCTCCCACTTTCTTTCCCCAATTACAGTTCCCAGTTCCCAGCGCTGGTCTGTCCAGCAGAACTCACAGGCGAGGCAGTTTCAGCTTCTAGTAGGAGACTGAAGGAGTACAGCCCTTGGGCTATTGGAACTGAGAATTCTTTCTCTAAACCTTTTTAGCCTGTTGGCCTGCTCCAATTTTGCCATTTGTCTCCAGGCAGAGAAACTTGAGAAGAAATGTGGCATTAGCAGTCTTGGGGCTTGAGTCCCCCTCTTTCTGCCAGCCAGTGGTATTGGCCTTTTCCTCTTGGCACCTGGTGGTGCATTTATATCCTTATAGCCTGATCCTCCCTTGGTCTTAGGCTGTGTGAGATGGAAGTGGCTAAGCCTTCTCTTGCAGATAGTGCATATAGAGTGCGCCCCTTAGGGAACAGCTGCTATGATCATCTGTCTCTGGAGATGGAAAGTAGGGAGGCTGGACTTGCTGTGGGTCTCTCCTTGCTGCCACTCGTGCTTTCATTGCTGTCCCAGGTGGGCTGGGTTGGTGAGGCTTCTGAAGATGAGAGGTTAGTCTAAAGCTTAGGTTTATGCTGCTGTGAACAGGCTGTTGGCCTTTCTTGTATGCTACAAAATAGGGTCTGGTTCTGGATTGGAGGCTACTCATGAAGTTGTTGTATTTGGAATGTTGTTAGGATGAGCAGAGGACTACTCTAGACTCTGTCATATCTAGAGGAGCTTCTTCAGTGGCATTGAGCAGGCTCTTTACAAGTAGGTCTTATGAAGGAAAGGCAATATCTACATGACATCTGTCATAGTAGAGTTTGCAGTCTACACCAGACAAAATCTTTATGGGTTTTCAGACTCAGAAAATGGTTCAGATGAGCTTGTATCTTGCTAACTTGGTTTTACTAGTGAGGGTTTCAGGTTAAGACTTAGTAAGGAGAAATGGGTCCTTTTCTTACATTATTATTAAAGGATACAGATTTGCTTAGCTCTAATTTCTTACAATGATTCAGATTTCTTGAAAATATAGATAGAAACTTGTTTGAAGTTAATTTTTTAGTTTGTCTTTTTGGATATAAGTGAAAATCTGTTACTGAGCTTATTTAATGGGCTAGGTATTCTTACCACTATGCGTGGGGGAGAACTCGAGCTCACTCCCCGAGAATAAGTAACAGGGACCTTAACTATCTGAAGGAGATGACTCTTCTCCTCAGTATGGGATGAAGATGTTTGACCCATGCTAGAAGCAGGTTACTATCAAAATGGTGGCCAGTAATGTGGCTTCTTTTCAGAGAACAGAGTACGAGAACTCCATCATCCACCAGAGCAGTGCACACAAAAGTGAAATCTATCTCCAGTGGTCCTCTTTCCCTTTGTCTGTGGTGGAGTCTGATAACTTCAGATAGCCATGAGCAGTTAGATGCTGTGAAAAGACAGGATCAAACTGGAAAGATATATCAAATGTGCTGAGGAAGGAGATAAATGAAATTTCCATTTTGATCGAAATGTTGTGCTTGATGTGGTGGCAGTGGTTGTGGGAGGCTGTGGTCTGTAGAGAGATGACTGTGAGTTCATATAAATTTGTACTTTTGCTCCAGAAACAAGTTGGAGTTCTGTTTTCACACTGGTTCTTCTGAGGCCTGTGTCATAGAGTCTGATAGTAGCCAAGTCCTTTGAATGCACTCAATACCTCTCTACCATTTGGTTTTTCTCTGAACCAAGAAAAGCCTCCATTTCTCCACACTCTTTCTTCCTTGGCACATGAACAATAATTAAAGTATGAGCAAACGTGTGCTGGGTGCTGTTGAACTCCCAGGGTTGTTCCCCTTTTCTGTTCTGAACATTGTGTGCTTTGTGTGGGTTTCCCAGCCAGCAGGGTAGGATCTTTGACCTTGTACTTTGTGTGGACTCACAGGATGCCATGCTCGCCTCTGGTAACCTGTAAGGGGCACTTAGTGGTCAGCTGTAGGGCAATATCCTTACCTGAGGACTGGATAAGATGAGGCCTCCACATTTCTGAAGGCTAGGGGATCCATGGCCACAGAGTAGTTCCAGGGAAAGTTTGACAGTGAGTTCTGGAAAACTAAAAGCTGAAAAGCAAGTGAGTGAAAGTGGAAACTCAGATTATCTGGATTAAAACTTTTAAAAATGAATGGCTTCCTGGGTTGGGTCTTGAGTTTTGCGTTGGCTACTCTGCCTGACTGCTTGAGTTGTCAGAGGCCAAGTGACAAGTTGGACATGGCTTAGAGAGAACAGTAGTGCTCTTGAGAGGATGTCCTGGGAGGTTAGGTAAAAGGATATGGGGTAAGACTTTGGAATAATATAATTTTATCTCCAGTCAAAATTTTAGATATCATCCACATTCTTTCTTTCACCAGTGAGAAAAATGGCGGAACTTACCAAACTAGTGGTTGAGTCAGGATGAAGAACCAAGTCTTCCAGCTGCTTGCTGGGCTGGGTGTTCTTCCCTGTACCCTGTTACCTCTGTTGGAAAAGGGCAGGTAACTCCTTTCACGTTGAGCCATCACATTGGCCATTGAAAGGAAAGCCACTTCTAGCAATTGCCGGGCAAATCCATTCACATCTGGGGCAAAGGCAATGGCAACACTCAGAGTGTTCATCAGATGAGGGATTTGAGTGGGAACCATCAGGGAAAAGAGATGGGGGCCCAAGACGGGAGTATAGTCTGGTAGAGGTTCCCAGAGTTTGAAGACTGGTCACTTCCAAGTCCTTTTGGAAGAAAAATCCAAGTGAGCATCTGTCCTTCTGTTCTTCCTGACAGCCACCTCTGAGAGCCACTAGCAAATCATCAGTGAAGAGAAAAATTTGTTGCCGCCCAACTGACTTTAGCATGACTGTGTGCCGGAAGTTCTCCTGTGTAACTCCCTGTGAACAGAGCCCCTGCTCCTGCTCTGTGGAACACATTTTAGGAAAGCAGATATCCATCATTCCAAGGGACAGTAACGCTCCACTAGTGTGTGTGTTTCTGTGTGTGCTCATGTGCGTGTACTACATCCATACCTGGGTGCATTTTTAAAACATACTTTGTTCTGAACACTCGGGACATGCCCTCGTGAAATACATTTAGAGTTAAGAATGTTCAGTTAAAATGTTTTGTACTGTTAGTATTTCTCAATTTGAATGCATCAGTCATGCCTGAGAGTGAATTAATGTGGGGTGTTGGGTGCCTTACAGTGTCATGGATGAGCGTGTGTGTGTGTGATTGAGAAATCATTTGTCTCTGGCAGAGGGGTAAAGGGAAAGCGCATAAACAAAACAGTGTGATTGAGAAAGAGTTTTGTGAAGGGAACCGTGTGTGATCTTTATCCGAATGTGGCACACATTACACTGTGTGCTGTCCTCATGCCATGGTGGCCCGTAGGCTGTGGTGCTGAGGCTTACTGGTCCACGGGGACTGCATGGTTTGAACACAGTATTGGGTCCTCATTCTGGGGTTTGGAATTTTGTAGCAGTAGGTGGCTCAGTTTCATTGTCACCATCTGGGCACTGCCAGTTTGAGTACATGTACCTCCTCTGCATATCTGCAGTTTTATCTAACCCCAGTACTAGCTCTTCAGCCTTTTACTGTGGTCTTAGCATATCAACATTCTGATGGCAGAAGGTTGTGCATTCTTCTGCCTGCCTACTACCTACAGATCCTACTTCTGCCTACCCTGTTCCTTAGGGGAAATGGCAGGGAGGCACAAAGACTAGAGTAGAGATGGAGGCTAGATCTGGGATCTGGCAGGGGCAGTAAAGGCCCTGAGAACAGGAATGTGGGTGGGGAGAAAGCAAAGCCCGTGTCCAGTGCTTCACTCCCTAGTTACTGGCCTGCCTCATTCCTTGTATCTTCCCAGCTCCATTGCTGGCTCATGACCCAGCAAGGAGGCTGGCAAGAAAGAACCCCACTTGGGAGCGAGGACTAGAGGACTGTTGCAGGCTGGAGCTGTGACCAGTTGTTGTTAGGGCCTCCATCGTTCCCAGAGTGATAACATGGCCCAGCCCAACTCCCAGAATCATCATGATGGCAAAATGAGATAATGTGTACAGAAATATTTTGGACAGCCAAAAATGGCTTCTACTGCCTTGTATGATAGAATGATGTTATCCAATTTCATGTCCGGGTAAGGCATAGACAGAGAAAAGATGCTTCTAAAGCTGGGCCTTAAGGAAAGGATGTATTCTGAGGACCACTGCCGTTCCAAGAATATCTGGGAGCCCCAAGAGAAAAGCATCTTATGTTCATAAAGATAGTGGTTCTTTATAAGCTTGTCTGTAGCCTCTGCACCAGTCACTGTAGTGACGGCCCTCCTGCTTGTAGTGAGTGCATGGTGGGGGACCTAGGCGCATGCAGTCATAGTGCAATAAGGCAGTGCTGCCCCAATGTAATCAGAGACCAGTAGTTCTCTACTTAAGGTCTGTGTTAGTTCGACAGTGAGCATTATGTCTGTCTAACTTTCTTCATTGTTGCTTCCTTCTTCCCTCTGAAATCAGATCTGAATTTTTTCCCTTGGTCTGTGTGCCAGTGAATAAAGCTGTAGTAAGAGTCCCATTCTTCTGCCCCTGGGCAGGACAAGGGATGGCTGCTTCATTGGCAGCAGTTCATGGACACAGGGGTCTGCTGTGGTAGCTGTTGGAGGATTCAGGGAGGAGTGTCCATTAGTGCCTTACCCTCCACCATCTTCCTCCTGCCCAGCTGCCAGAGGGATGGCCACCAAGCCCCCAGGTAGGGGTGGGCCTGCCTTCTATCTATGCAGAGAAGCAGCAACCTGTCTTTTCCTTTCCCCTACAGGAAGCTGCACAGTGGGATGAAGACGTACGGGTGTGAGCTCTGCGGAAAGCGGTTCCTGGATAGTTTGCGACTGAGAATGCACTTACTGGCTCATTCAGGTAGGCAAGCGAGGATGACTTCACTGGCCCATTTGGACACAGGCCACTACCTCCTGCCCACTTTCACCCCTAACCACTGCCAGCCAGGGCCTTGGTCCACCTTTTCTCTTGGATGCTGCCTCGAAGTTCATGGAGCAGAAAAGCCATCTTGGTGGTGTGTTGCATGCCTGTTGGACAAAACCAATCCTCATGCTCCCCTGGGGTTCCCAGGGCATTGCTGGCACTCATGCCCTGTGTGATCTACCTTCCAAAGTAGACTGCAGTTTCATTAGCAAAACAGTTGTGGAATTAGGTTCTTGCTGTCTAATGAATCTGACTATTGGGTTCACATTATACTGGATCCTTTAATTAAATAGATATAGAAAGGTTGGAACACAAAGTTAGTTATAGCATGCTATCTTTTGCAAGTTAATTTTATCCAATTCTAGTGGGGTCGACTGTGTGGCTGCTGGTAATTTTGCTCATGTTTGGGCCAAGTTGCTGTGCCCTACGAGGCATGGAAAGGGGAAAAACCGCTGACATTCAGCAGCTCAGGTGTTCTTGGTGCAGGGAAGGAGCGTGCAGGCCAGATGCTGTGGCTTGAAGCCTGAGGAGTTACCTGCCTTTGGTTGTACATGCTGCAAGATTTCTCAGCCAAGGTATCACTCTTTTCCCTCTAACAACCCTGGCTTTCAACGTCAGAGTCACGTTTTTGGAGAGAAGAATGACCTGTCTTCCTGTTTGGTCTTGCTCTCCTCTCACATAGGCCAGTATCTACCTCTTCTTTCTTCATACTGCCTCAAGCAACTGGCCCTTCAGGCCAGTGTTGGTGAAATGAGCATGGGCTTTGGGGTTGGGTGGATAAGGGTTCAAATCCTGTTTGTGACAGGTGCTAACTGTGTGACTGGTCAGTTTCCTCTTGTGAGCCCCAGTTTCTACATCTGAAGGGTACAGTTGTTACTAACTCACACAGTTTTAATTTTTGAGGCCTAGGTGACAGAATATATGTTAAAGGAATCTGTAGTAAGTGCCTGGCATACAATTGGTGTGTAATAGATACCAGTAACTTTTGCTTGCACTTTTCCCCTACTTCGGAAGTGGTCACCCTGGGGCATGTCCCCATCATGTAATGCCAGAGGCTTCCTGGCTGACTGGCTGCAGTCTGTTCTTCTGCTGTCCTTTGTGTGTACACTTATGTCAGTGCTGTAAGTAGCTTTGTTTGCCCCTGCCTTGCTGTAGTACCTGTGCAGTTGGGCACTGTTGGATGCCAGCCCTCTCACTGGCCTTCATGGCCCTTCCTAAAGTGCTCAGATTTCTTATGGGTTTGCATTCCTTCCTCTTCTGGACCCCAGGCAGTGGTCTATGTGGGGAGGTACACTCTCTCCCTATGTCTGTTCCCTTCCTCCTTCCTGTGGGCCCCTTCACCCTGTTCACTCCTTATCCTGCCCCACCTGCATGACTTGAGCCAGGAGTCCAGAGTCCAGGCATTCGTGTGTTCAGCATCTGCTTGGCACTTGTACATCTTTTCTTCTGTTTTAGCAATGTGCACCTTGTAATTTTTGCTTCCCTTCAGCTTTGCACATTGTTTAGGATTCAGTGCGTTATGAACTGTTTGTCAACCAGGTTGGCTGTCTCTTCCTGACCCTTGAGAGCAAAGTGTGAGTCCTTCCTTTATTTCTGTCTTTCAGGTTGACTATGTAGCCCAGGCTGGCCTCTAACTCATGGTAATCCTCCTGCCTCAGCCTTCCTAGTGCTTAGATTGCAGGCATGCGCCACCATGCTTGGGTTGAGTGGTCCTCTGTTTCTTTTGCTTTCTGTCCCATATACACATCTGTGTGGTTTTGGACACTACTGTGTGGGCACAGGTATATTTCAGCCTGTTGTTAAAAGTTTTTTGTCCTATCTAAAACAGCCCCAACAAGCATCTTTTTTTGCCACTGTTTCCTTGGCTTGTTGAGGTGCTTTATGTGTGCATTGCTTTCTGAACCTAGCAGCTCTGTTCACCCATTCTTTCCCTTTGGAAGGACCCCTCTCTCCTCTTCCCAAGTTTTCAAAGGTCCCTTCCCAATGTCATCTTCAATCATTCTCCATCTCCAGGTAGAAACAGCTGTGCCTCTTAACTGCCCATATTTCTTTTATCTGAAGCTATCTTGGGGCCAATAGCTTTCTTCTTTGTGTTATGGTTATTTATGGACTTGCCTTATCTTTCCTGTTTGGGAAGCAGAGGTAAGATGGCAGAAGGAATGTGGGCACCCACCTCTGATAATGTGACCTTGGGCTCCCTGAGTCTCAGCATCCTCATCTGTAAAGTGAGAGCATTTAACCCTTAATCCTACTTCAGAGAAGTCTTCAGGCCCACATTGTGTGGTTGCCACAATGCCTGACATGTCACAGGCTCTTGTGATTTTTCTTCTCCTCTAAGAGATTACAGTATAGGCTAATTGGGCATAGGACTGGTCTTCATTATGGCTAGCCTAATGCCTGGCACATTACTGGAATAAACAAATATTTGTTGAATGAATGAGTGCAGCCTAGGAGACAGATGAACAAGTTGAGGGGACTCCAGTCTCTGGTCCAGTCTTTCCTGACACAAGAACTGCTTGTGGTGGGGGCTATGCTGGGGTAGAGATAGCCAGGAGTACCTTGGCTCATATTGTAAGTGACTCCTGCAGTGGGAGCCAGTGTGGGTTAGCTAAAGAGAGGAGCTGATTTCATACTTCAGATGGGTTTTGGTGGCCCCCGTTCAGACAAGATGCTGACTTTGCAAACGCTTGCCCCCGCTGGACTGGCAGATCTTTGGGGATGTGTACTCCAGTCCTTCCTGAGATCCACTTCCAGGTCCTGTGGTGTCATCTGAATGTCACAGAGGCTTTGGGAGTTAGGTCCTGTTTTCCGTTTCCATACTTCTCTTATTGGCCATTGAAGGCTGACTGCATCAAGTGATTTGTTCTTTTGAGAGGCAGTTGTCAGTACCCTTATGAAGGAAGATTTGGTGAGGGGGTGGGCATACTGAGTCATGTTAGGGCATTAATTCACTCTGGCACATAGGTCCTGTGTGAGATTTCTAGTCTCCATGTCTTCTTTCTTTTGCCCTGTATACCTCTCACCCCTGTGCTGGGATGAGTTGCAAACCAAATATTACAGAGGATTAGTGAGGCCAGATCACTTCCTGAGTTGGTTGTCGCTTATTGAACAGTGACTAGCTTGACCTGGAGCCTGCAAAGACATGGTCTTTCTGGGACTGGGGTGTGAGCTTGGGCTGCTGGTGTGAGGTCTTCTAGACAATTCCATTCCCCAGATGCCTGATAACACTGTGTTGTTTTAGAAAACGCACTTAGATGACTCACCGCTCTGTTATAAAGGCTCCATACACAGAGCTGATGGTGAGAATTGATCCTGATGATCATCGCACAGACCCATTTTACAGATGATCACCAAGGATTGGAGCAGCAGCCCAGAGCCTGGAAGAACAATAACGCTCCAGACCTGGTGGCACCTTTTTCTTTTCTTTTTCTCTTCTCTTTCTCTCTCTCTCTCTCTTTTTTTTTTTTTTTTTTAAAGCTGCCTGCAGAGAAGCAAGCCCAGGTCTGGGCAGGGGTTGTGGTTGCTCCCTAAGGTCTGTGCTGCCCTTGCGCAGGCACATCCCTGCTGCTTGCTTCTGCTCAGCGAGCTGAACTGCTTCCTCCTAGCTTGTGTGCTGCCGGCCCCACCTCCCTTGGCTGGAGCTGCCTGTGTTTGTTATTGTAGTCCTGGCGCAGGGCCAGGCCTGGCTGCCAGCCAGGCTTGTGGGTACAGTATGTACAGTGAGTGCTGAGCCAAGTTTGTCATCATACACGATTAATTTTTTTTTTTTTTCTAATCTGGTAGGGGTGGGGTGAAGGAGGAGGCAAGAAAAGAGTTTCTCCATTCTGGAAAAGAGGCCCCGCTGCATTCCATGGAGACATTATTTATGAAGGGAGAAAAAGGCTCCAGCACGTCTTTCCTCTGCATCTTTCCCCCATTTCTATCCTTGTCTTCCTCCTCTACTCATTTCACTATCGGGCGAAATCAGCCTGTCGGAGATCGACAAGGCGAGGTCTTATCTTCGGTGACTAGAATACTAAATTTAGTCTCCTAAATCAGTTTTCATTGTGCTGAAATTGACAATTTGTTTAATTAGAAGTTTGCCCTGTAGGAGGCCCTTCTGAGAGGCACTGCTTTCTCTTCTTCTCTCTTACTTTTTTTTAGTTTTTTTTTTTTAAAGACCCTAAATGGTAGTAGTGAATGTTCAGTTTAATTGAAGTTTTTATCTCAATGTGAATGCGTTAACTAATCAAGTGTTTATGAGATAT
Source organism: Dasyprocta punctata (assembly GCA_004363535.1). Lineage (NCBI taxonomy): Eukaryota > Metazoa > Chordata > Mammalia > Rodentia > Dasyproctidae > Dasyprocta > Dasyprocta punctata. The sequence continues at coordinate 48,263 of RJWM01001636.1, read as the reverse complement.
ACCTGATGATAACAATAAGTTTAAATTAAACCAACAGTAACCTAACTCATTAACTAATGAGATGATCTGGCCAGGCCCTGCATTCTCAGAGGTGGCTTTGGTGGGGTCGGAAAGGTTTGAGTATTGGGAAAGAGGCTGATGGAGGTAAGAGCGGCAGCCTCCATGCAGAGGCTTTGCAAAGCTGGCCTCGCAAGAGGATAAAGTTTGTGGCAGTGTGCAGAAAAACGTCCCCCAGTTCCACCAATCTGTGGTCCAGCATGACTCTGAAGCCTTCTTCCCCACCTTTGCTGTCTTATTCCTGGGGGGACCGGACCAGTTTCTGAAGTATCTGTGAACCTTCTGACTTCTGCCTCTCCTTGTTCGAATATATGAACTGCTTCCTGGCACTGGGAGGTTCCTTCAGGGATCACAGAGACAGTCAGTGACCTCGGTCCCTTCTGAGGTTGGCGAACATCAGGTTTCCCATTAGGTGTTATTTCTTACAGCTTGGCTTAACATACTGGTGGATTTTAAGTGGGCACACCTAGAACTGCTTGCTCCTGCTTTTGACTTGGCTGCTTACCGAAGAGGCTTGGGTATGTATGTGGCCTGGCCCTATTTTGGGAGTGCCATTCATTTTTGAAGCCAGTAGATATTTAAAAAGACCTAATTGTGTGTCAGGCCTGTGAATTTAACAATGAAGAATGCCACTATAGCATCACTGTCCTCTCTAATAGGAGAGACCAGTTTGACTGTTGAATTTTCCATCTGGATTAGACGGGGCTGTTGGACTTGGTGATGTAGAATGGGCTACAGGATAGGATGTTTGAGACTCTAGGAAAAGTCAAGCCTGGCAATCCCTGCTGGGTTGTGGCTGCAGTGTCAAGAGGCCTGTGTCCTCTGCACTGGAAAGGGCACCCCCACCTCTAGGCTTGCCCTTGCCTTTGCCTGGGCATTGTAAGCCATACCTATTGAGAAACTTTTCCAGAGGCCAGGCTCCTCCCCGGAGTCAAAGCCATGGGGCTTTGGATGATAAGTTTTCTGATTCTAGCAATCACATGGGGAGGCCAGAGCACTCATCTGAGACCTGTGCCCTCCGTCTAGTAGGAGGAGTGCTGGGGAAGTTGGGCTGGAAACCGATTGAGTCTCCTATGCTTTCTCTTACCATGGTTGGATGGAAGAAAAATATTACAAGATGGCAGACCTCTCTGCATTGATATGACTCCTCCCTCCCTCCTTTCGTTTCTTCCTTTTTCGTCTTTTTTTTTTTTTTTGACCACATGACTTTGGGTTTCAGGGATCTTTTTAAAAACAGAGAAGGAGGCGAAGTCAGGTAGCTGGTAAATTTCCTGTATTCTGAGGAGCGGGTAGGAGGTGGTCCCCCACACCAGTGATTGGAAAGGCGCCCAAAGATGGCTTCTCAGGACTGGTGGCCTCTCACCTTGCAACTAACTTCTCCCTGTCATTTTGCTTTGTGGATTAGTAATCTGCTCAGACCAACAGATTTTGGGTTGTCCAGGCACATGTAAGCCCTTAGCCAGCCCATTTACTCTCTGCCTCACCAGTGAATGTCAGCTTTCCTTCCTGGTTAGTTTTCTGTCACTAGCATAAAATGAGATTCCCAAGGAGAACTCCCCCAGACCCCTTAGCTCCCTTATCAGAAATGGGCACCACTCATGAGGGTACAGGTTAAGTGAGTGGCGATCAGTGGGGGTGGCTCAGAGGCCTTCCTTTTGGTCCACAGAGCAATGGGGAACAGAGAAACAGGAGTGAAGGGAAGCCACTTTCCGCAGCTCTCTCTTGAACACACTTTCTCCCTCCACGCACCCCCCTCCCGCCCTGAATTTGGCCTGCTTCCCGAACTTTTTCCCAGAGTGGTGTCGTCACTGGCCTGCCGGCAGGTCTGGATGTTCTGCCAGCATTCCAGAGAGTTTATGATCGCTTGCAGATGCGCCTCCAAGAACACACTGTACCCAAAGCAGAAATTAATGCAGGCTTGACTGCGGTCCAAGCCCCTACACGGGAGAGAGGAGAAAGAAAACAAAAACTGTTTAATGCTGTTTATAAATTATACACTGGCTGATGAAAAATACATTTCTTTCCTGTCCCCTTCTACTCTCCCTCCTTCCTCACTGCCCCCTCCCTGCCCCCCGCCCCTGCTTGCTTTTCTGCCTCAAGAACCGAGAGCAGAGGAGTATGGTTTTGCTTTTTAGCTCCTGTTTTGGCTGGGATCCCAACCCTGCTGCTGATTCACAGCCAGAGTATTTTTCCCCCTTACCTGATGAAATATACTGATTTTCCAACCCAGATGGGGTGTTTTTGGTTTGTTTTCTAGGTTTTTTTTTTTATAAAATATTTCTCTTTCCTTTTTATTTTTTTTGGCCAGGGATTCATTTATAGCAAATGTCAATTTAGTGGTGGTACAGGGTACGATGCTGGCCCCAGGGAGACAAATACTCACATCTGTGCACCTCAGTACTGCTGGGTGTGCATGCCCCCTTCCTGCAGCCCTGGAGACTTCACATCAGGCCAGCTGAACAGAGAAAGTTTGGAAAGTTCATTGCAGGTCATGGCATAAAACAGAGTTCACACCAGCCCTCTCGCACCCCTTCACCTACAGCCCAGTGAGGAGGGGGTTCACACCCCTCCGATACACATGTCTCTGCCTCCATATGGTGCCGTAGCTGGGGCTGGGGGAGCTCATTCCATGTATTTCTCTGGATCCCACCCAGCTTCTCTCCCCACCCCGCAAGCCCCCATCTCAATTTATTCTATAAATTCGTTTCCACATTATGTCTATCCATTTACATGGCTTTTGTGTTTTTTAATACTGCTAATGTTTATCATTTGCCCAACAGGCTCGACAGATTTTGCTTCCTGTAGAGCATCGAGGCTTTAGAGCCCCCTCGTTGCTAAGTAGCAGTCTCTCTGTACTGTAATGGGCTGATTTTGTATTCCGTTCAGCGCTGTATCTTATTTTTGTATGCAAGACAAAGTGTTTTGATGGAGGACGATTGCGGCAGTGTCTGGAGGCTGTTTGGAGTTTTATGGGCTGTACAGTACACTGTGTGCTTTCTGAACAGAACACAGGCTGTTGAATTTTGGATTGGATTTGTCATTTTTCCCCCCTCAGAGAGGAGCCTGTCAGATAGAACATTACTTTAAGGGTGGAGGAAAGAAAGTGGAAATTATGTAATAACCTTTTTCTCTCTCTCTCTGTCTCTCAATCTCTCTCACTCTGTGTGTGTGTGTGTGTGTGTGTGTGCGTGTATGCGTGCACGTGTGTGCGTGTGTGATTTTTCTATCTCCAAATAGTGTGGTTTCTCCCTACACACACACACCCTTTCATACCACTGCATGATTTTGCACAGCCAGATGATGACGTTCTTATTAGGAAATGAATGGTACCCTGGAGGGGTGGATGCTGGGACATCTGTCTGTCTGCTGTTTATTCTCATTTTCTCTCTTTTCCTCTGCCTTGCTTTTTCCTCCTGCCTAGGTTCTAGGCTACTCTGCTGACCCTTGGTTTTTATCTAATGGTGGGAGGATATCATGGGTCTACAAGGTAGGGATGTTTCCATGGGATCAACTTCCAAACAATACCACTTTCTTATTCTCAGAGGGTTTTCACCTTCCTTTGGCTTCCCAGACATGCACCCTGAAGAGGGGCTCCTGGCTTTCGTGGCTCTCTTCCTCCAGCCCATATTCCCTGGCTCTTTGTGTGGCTTGCTGTCCAGGGCTCCACACAGACATTGGGCCCTGCCTCTCCCACCCATCTCACCAGCACACTGTTACTCACAGCTCTGTCTCCTGAGGTTTCCGTGTGGCAGGTGCTTATTTTTCAGCTTTGCTCTTCTCTCCTTCCATTTTCCTGCAATCTCCTTTCATTTTACTTCATCTCTTTGTCACTGTCCTTGTGTCTATGTCAGCCTCAGCCGTTGCTTGACACTCCTGTGTATTTTCTGTCTTTTTGCCTATGTCTTCATCTGTCTTTGTCTCCGTCTGGGGCTTGATGTCTTCTCTCTGTCTGGCTATCTGTTTGCCTCTGTCTCTTTCTCTGTTTCTCTGTGTCCTTCTGTATCTCCTTTCTTTCTGTCTCCCCACCTCACCAAAGTTTATTAGTTTGGAAGTTGGGCAGCTGTCAGAGTTGGGAACTTTAAGATGTTACTCTGGCCCAGAGGTCTGGTGAGGACTCCTGAGCTACTGACCAAAGAATGCTCCTAGCACCTAAAGCCTCATATGCTGTGGTTCCCCACCTGCAGGGACCAGAATGGAACTTCTCTGCCATGGCTCCTGCTTTTCCTAGATGCCTGGATATTGAGCTGAGGATTGGCAAGTAGATGAGTAGAGTTAGGCTTTGCAAGACCTTTATTTGACTTTGTCCTTAACCCAATCTTGCAGATACTGCATTTGTGTAGGCCTCTACTGTACACATGAGTGCAGAACTCATCAGATACCTTCCCATGTGTTTGCTCTGATACATGCAGGGCCTGGCAAAGTGCCTGACACACAAAAGGATTTGGACACTTACTGAATAACTGAATATCCTATAATGAAAGTGTTTATACTACTAGGCCAGATCTGGGTTTGAGGCCTGATGGTTACACAGTTTTGGGTGCTTTCCCTCAAAAAAGGATTCTGAATACCAAGTGTTAGAGCCCCTCCAGGGAAAGGACTGGTGGGAGGAGAGGCCAGAAACATCAGTTATATTCAGGGAGATGGACCTCCATGCACAACTATAAGGAGAGGGTGGTTGAGGGCTCCATAACTGGAGCAAATAAGAGGAAAGACTCTGGCTAAGGACAGGATAATGACTTTTGCTTGGCTCTGGGGTCCCTCAGAGCACAGGACAGGTATGTCTACAGGTCTCAGGTTTATATTCTATAAGGTTCAAGCCAAATCTTCCTCCTCCTTTTGGTAAACTGTTGCTGGTCATAATGGGCCTGCAAGCTCCTTGATATTTTATGCTCTCTTTTCGTGTTGGCTGGATAATAAAGATAGACCTGAAGCTTCGTGTCACTTAGTCACCAGGTAAGTCGGTACTCAACCGTAGCACCCTGTCCTCCACACTGACCTTCAGTGATGGTCAGTGACTTGGCATGTCATTCTCCACATCCCAAGTGCCCCTTTTGTGCTCGCTGTGGCTGCACATATACTAAAATTGGAACCAAGTGTCCCTTCTGCCTAGGCTTGTGGTTTTGTTCCTCTGCTTCCATGGAACACAAGGGTTGTAAGTCTGACTTGGGCAGAGAACCTGTCTCTCATGGGTTATGTGTTAGTTAGCTTTCCATCACTGTGACAAAATACCTGAGGTAAACAACTTAAAGGAAGGAAGGTTTTTTTTCCCCTCACAGTTTCACTTGCCTCAGTCCATGGTAACTGACTTGCTTGTTTCTGAGCTTATGGGGAGGATGTAGTGAAGAAAGTTAGAAGAGGTCAGGGACAATATAGCATTTAAGGGCCGATCTCCAAGGACCTACTTCCTTTAGCTTGGCCCTTCCTCCTAAGCTTCAGTCACTTCCCCAAAGCCCATTAAAGAATGAATCCATCTATGAATTAATCCATCTGTGAGGTCAGTGCCCTCATGGTCCAATCACCTTCCAAAGGCCTCCCCTGAGAACACTGCTACTTTAGGATTCAAGCCTTCCACACATTACCTTTTGAGGGAACATTTTAGGTCCAAACAATAAAGGTATCTGGGTGTGTGTGTGTGTGTGTGTGTGTGTGTGTGTGCATGTGTTGGAAAAGAGTCTGGAGGTGATGGAAAGCATTAGCCCTGATTTGGCGGGGTTCTGTTCTGTGGAGTTCCCCAATGCATCCATTATGAGGTGAAAGAGAATGGGACAGTTCTTTAGATAGGGAGGTAGTTACTTATTGACTGGTATAGAAAAACTGAATTGTGTGCCCCAAAACAAGGAGAAGATTCCTAATCAGCAACGTGCATATGCAAGTGTTTGTGTGTGCAAGTGTGAGAGAAAAAGACATTGAGAGGAGGCGTTTACATGAAATACTCAAAATTGTTCCTCTGCTGTAATGGGCCCGCACAGACCATTACCTTGAAGATTCAAAAACTAAATGAGCTCATCATATCTAGTGACTTCCATCGACATTCATGCTTGATTGCAAAGCTGGCTTTACCTTTGAATTTCAACTTCACTGTTTGTTATTAATTCTCAGATGTTGATGGTGTGGTTTCCCCCACTTGGATTCAGCCAGGAACATGTTGATTGTGTGTGATGGATATGAGTGTTTCTCAACAAGACCCTGATGAAGAACCTTTTGATTTTAAAAATAGCCTTATGACCTTTGGGGCCCAGACCAGAGTTTCAGAGTAATCCAGTGGGCAAGACTTGGGAGAAAGCAGAAGTTTGCATATTTTTAATTTAATAATTTGAGTTTCATATGAATGATTCTGCGTACCATGCAATACTATGCATTTTCATAACTGTCTCTTCCACTTTGGGTGAGGGAAGGGAGGGAAAAAATAACAGCAACAGCATTCTGTGGGCAAAGGAAGAAAACAAGAGAATGGGGCAGAGAACAGGCTAAATTTAAAATTGTAATTGGCTGACTTCCACTGGCTTGCGGGTGTTTTAATGACTCATAATAACTTCATTTAAAACCAGCTGAGCAGAAAATAGATTGGAGAGGAGCCTCGGGCCATTATGGATTTGTTTTTTTTTGACAAGCTCGGTTTTCAGCAGCCAGGAAGGCTCTCAGAGAAGGCTTGGCTGTGTATCTCTCTCTCTCTCTCTCTCTCTCACTCTCTCTCTCTCTCTCTTTCTCTCTCTCTCACTCTCTCTCTCTCAGGGTTGGTGGTCTGCCTGGGAGAGATTGTATAGAAATCAGGGCTTTTTTAAAAAAATTCTCTCCCACCCCTTTTATTTTTTAACTGATTAAAAATAGATGCCTTAAGGTATTTTAGCATCAGTACGATTTTTTTTTCCACTTTTGATGTGGTAAATGGAACATAAATAAAATTGTTTTTGAAATTACTGAATTAATTAGGTAGTAAAGCAACTACAGTGAATAAATTTCATTTGGTGTTTGTGTTTTCCTGGAGCCCAGATCCATATTTGCAGGGTGTTCCCCTTTACCCTCAGTCCCCCTGCCCCCTGCCTGTTTCCTGTGCTAGGAGTGGTGCCAGGCCTGGGGAGTGGTCCCTTCCCTCCTCTCTTTTGAGAGCAGCCCACTCAGCCAGAGGATGCGTCTGTCTGGGTAGGACAGGGGTCTGCCCCCATCTGATAGCTCTTAGCAGTTTATGTGCCTCCCATTATGACACCTGACCTATTCTTTGTTGAATAACCTCATCTTTTTCACCTACTAGACTCTAAGCTTCTTGAGAACATGTGATTTATTTTTGTCTCCCCCATTCTTCCTAGCACAGTAATATGAATGGTGTTACAACACGGTTGTCTTTTGAACAAATGAATGGATGAATGAGTGGATGGCAGAGCCCAGACCTGAGACATACCCTTGCCTCCTCCAGTGGTCAGGAGTCTGAACAGGGGACAGGAAAGGAGGCAGAGACCTTATCAGTAGTATGTTGTGTTGCATCTCCACAACTTAATACATAACATGTTCTCAGGAAATAGCTGCAGAATAAATGAATGGCTCAGGATGGATGGCAGGGGCTCAGGAAGGAGAGAAAGGCACTTAGGTTTATTGAGTACCTGCTGTGTTCCAGGCATATTGGAGCATTGGTGTTGTGCGTATCTGAACTCAAGCTGATATTAGCCTTGGAAAGTGGATGTTCTGATTCCACTTTGCAGATGAGGATACTGAAGCTTAAAGAGTTACCTTGCCTAAGGTTAGACAGTTAAGAAGGGCGACAGAGCCAGATTCAAATCCAGATTTATCTCCCCGTCTGTTCCCTTGATTTCTGGTACACATACTACCTTATTTGTCCTAGTGCTATTGATTATCAGAATTCTTGTTTTTCTGTTTATGGAGGTGACCAATCAATGTTTTTGAGGCTGGGAGCTGAGCCCAGGAAGGCCCTGTCCTCATGAGTTCTAGGATGAGGGTGGCACAATAATTGGCTACTGCCCAAGCCTTGCATCTGGGCGACCAAGAGCAGGTGTGGCTTACTAGCTGGCCTGTTCTACCAGAGCATCCTGTATGCTGTGGCTACTGAACTATGACCATTACTTTTCTACACTGCCCTGTAGGGCTGGGGTGGGGGAGATGCTTCTGGGGCCACTGCTGGAGGGTCTGTGGGTCTGTATGTGGTTTTCTCATCACAGAGAACTTGGCTGTGTCATGCTCCACTGTTCTTCCTTCCCACTAGTATGCCCCAGACAGAGGAGGGGCAGGAAGAGAGAGCTGCCTGTGGTCCTTCCTGTGTAAGCACCCTGCTGTGTGCTTTGCTCCTAGGGAAGCCATGCTAGGGTCAGGTAGCTGACCTGTTCTGCACCCTAGAAATGTGAGAGTAAAGACTACTTGGGCTGTTCTGGCTCCTTAGACTTGCTGTTCCTAGCTCCTTGGTGTAATCCACCAGTAGTTTGGCTTTCCTGACCATTTAGTTCCTGTGTAAAGCTGGACCACTTGGTATGAGGCCAGTTATGTCTGGGCTCTGAAATTCTCATCTTCTCTAGGCTCATACTGGAGACGCTGGAATTTTCTTTGGGGAGCGAAACAGCAGCCCACTGGGTGCCAGATGGTGAAAGTTGGGCAACAGAGTAAACTCAGTGATTATTATGGGTCATACGTATGGGAGGGGTTATTCATGAATTAATTCAGTAGTTAGCAACTCAATTGAGGGCCCATGGCATGTAAAGCTTGGCAGGGTATACAGAAGAACTGAAGCTGGTGTCCTTACTTCCAAGTTGATGATGGCCTGTTTGAGAGGATGATACAAGTCCTCTGGAGGGGGAAGGTGCACAGGACTGGGTGTGCTCACTGTCCCCACTTAGGCAATGTGTGGTTCTGTAGAAGTTAAGAGCAGAGAGGACCTCCCAGTGACACTAATGGGGAAAGGCTTTGGGAAGGAGGTTTGTGGGATTTTATTTTTCTTGCTGAAATGTCAGAACGAGCTCCATGATGGAAGTGGCAGAAGGAAGCAAGAACTTCTGTGAGCTAGAACCAGCCGGGTAGGCATCTCTTCTCCTCTTCTTGTGTCCATGGCCATCTCCAGAGGCTTTGAGCTCTGTATCTTGTACCTGAGGGTCTTCAGATCTCTGAGACCATTGTAACTCCTTTTGCCTGGCAGGTTGAGAAGCACGTCTTACAAGTGAAAACTGCCACCTCCAGGGTCCCTCCATTTCGAGATAGTCATAACATAAACATGTGTATGAAAATGAGGCTTAAAACTGGTCATAGACTGGAAAGATGATAGAGTTCTCATACAGTAAGTCCCTGACTTACAAAAGAGTGCTGTTCTGGGAGAATGTTTGTAAGTCAAATGTGTTTGTATCTGATGAAATGAGTCTTATGCAGTATACCTGTGAAAGTTCACAACTTGAATGTTGATAAGTTGGGGACTTACTATAAAGGACTTGATGAATCCCATAGTATGTTATGAATCGCCAGAACACCTCAAAGCCCAGGTTGAGAATCAGTGCTTGGAGGGCTGCCATTGGTGACTGGAGGATGTGGAACTGTCTTAGCTGAGACAACGTAGGGTCACCTGACCTCCTCAGAGCACACAAGTGACACCCCTGTGTGTGCCCTTACCATGGACTGATTCTTCCCCAAGTAGGATGCAGCAGGACAGAGAGCTGAGGGCTTCTCTAGGAAGTTGGCTCTGTTTAGGATTTAGACCAACACAGGCAACTCTTCTAGACTTTTCCCTAGTCATTAACATGTTTGCTCCTCCTTTCCCCAAACAGGCCCATTTTGATTGGAATTCTTTTGCTTGCCAGGGAAAACAAGAAAAAAAAAATGTTAAGTTCTAAACTTTTCATTAGTTAGTTGGGATAAAAAGCCTTCTGGAGTAGGTGGATTAAACCTCTCGCAGCTCTCTTGCTGACTATTATAAGCTAATTGAGCACGGGAGCTCATTGGCAGCTGCATTTTGTTGGAGTAATTATGCAAGGCCACAGTCATTTCAGTAACAAGGTAACTCCAGGTAAGGCAGGAGCATCCTAGAACTTCTCATTTGCTGGAGTCTTCCTCAGTTCCCCAGGATAGACAAAGACCCAGAAAACAGATTTTTTTTGGTAGGGGAGGCAGGCTTCTGCCCCACAGGAATTACTGCCCAAATAGCTCAGACCTGATGTGAACAACTATATGCAAAGGGGGCCAGCTGTGCTTTGGTTGTAGACTGGTGCAAGCTTTGGTGCTGACCTGGGGCCGGGAGACTCATAGGGTAGCATCTTCCCCATGCACTGAAAGTGGGGCCTGACTCTAGGTAAGGGGCCCAGAATCATGCCCTCTGTCTCCACAGAATTCTGTCCAATTTCGGTGGGCAAGGTGCAAGCCTGCATAAATAGGACCAATATGACAGCCTCTCAGGTCTTTTCTGTGTCATAGGATTTTTAATGGTGATATTTCCTTTGGCATGGCTGTCCTCCCACTAGACTCCACCTCTGCCCAGACTCTTAGTCAGGAGGTAGAAGCTTTACAGTGCCATCCATTCCACCCATGGATCCTGGGCTCTGTTTCTGGATGGTCCTGCCTCACTTCTGTTCTTGCCAGCACTGAATCATGCCCTCCAGAGGACAGTGTCAAACTGTGCTTCCAATATTTGAGTGGCCCCTGGTCCCCGAGGTGACAGAGTCACCATTTCCAGAGCACTCCATCTTTGTGACACCACATGGCCGGCCTGGCTTTCTTCTTTCATTTCTCAGCCCTCATATCCTGGAATTCTGCTGGGTTGAGGGGGCACATGTTGAGCTGCTTTTTAAAAGTGTGAGCCTTTTACTTTTTCTATTCTTCCACTCCCATGGAGTGTTCAAACCTTTATCTTTCATCTCTGGCCTGGACTGAATTGTTCCTCCATTTCACAATTAGAAGTTTGTCACAGTCAGAGGCTGACTGAATTGAGGCAGGAATGTGGTGTTTGGTTAAATTGTAAAATTAGCTAGGAAAGTTAATGAGGCATCCTGCCTCTGCCTTTCAAGGAGTGGGAAGTCTGTGAAGGTGCTTTAAGTACCTTTCCTGAGACGGAAACAGAGGGAATGGGTGTGCAGGGGATGCAACCCAGGAGTGCAAAGGAGCCTCATCCATGTGAGTCCTCAAGCCTAGGTCAGGGGCATTGGTTGCTTAGCTGGTGGGACCTCAGAAATACCCTCTCAAGGTGCCTGCATCGGGACAGTCTCTGTCCAGCCCTTTTGAGACCATAAGTGCTTCCTACTGAAGATGGCCTGAGACTGTACACAGCTGGCTGTAGTTATCCATTCTGCTCAAATACTTTTTTTGCCCTGACCAGAGCTGAAGAGACAAAGACTGAACACTTTATCTTAGAAGGACCCTAGGTAGAGAGACCAGCAATGCCAATGCCAGTGGCAGCTGACATTTGTCAAGAGTCTACCAGATGCCAGGTACTTGAATGTAATATCTCATTGGAGCCTTCCAAGACCTATTTGAAGTCTGTACTATTAGCACATCCATTTTACAGACGAGGAAACTGTTTACTTCCTTGAGATCACTCAGCAACTAAGCAGCCAGGGTTGCTGCATTTCCAGAGGCCTGACCCTAAATCCCCTGGTCTGAACCTTGGAGGTGAAGTTGTGTCTGTCCCCTTTGCACACTGTCTACTTCTCATAGCCCACAGGTTCCCTGGTACAGACTGCGAGCCTGTGTGTGCATAGCCTTGAGCTCTGGAGCTCATCGTCTCCAAGGTGCATGAAGAAGCACCACCAGTGGTCTGTTTTCTGCACACGCCAAATTTGCAGGTCCGCTAATTACACCAAACAAACCACTCTGTTTTCAAGCAGCAATTCTGTGTCATTTTAGTTGTCAGAGGCACTTTAAGAATGCCATGGGCTTCACATGGGACATGTTACCCCACCTGGACCTTTTGGACAGGGTAAGCCAGAAAGGACTTGTGTATCTCCCCCGCCCGTGGCTGGTGTGGAGATGGGCATTAGTTGTGATAAGCAATATTTCTGTTTTGAAAAGTGTGGCGCCTTCGGGCTTCTGAATTTTGAGCTGAAAATGTCAGTGCTGCAGTTGTAATGTAACACCTCAATTATGGTGCAGGGAGTAAGACAGCCAGACTCTGAAACCTGCAAGGTTCTTTAGATCCACAGCCTGAGCCACAATTAAGGTTTCAGAAACACCAAAGGCAAGCCAATGAGTGTCATTTTTAACCAGTTCGAACATTTTACTACTTCCTAACATCAGAAGCACCCGAGCTGGAGAGCCTGCTTCTTGTCCTCAATAAAGTGATTAAGTTGAATGGGTGCTGGGGAGTATTATTAGGCTGAGAAGAGCTAAAAATAGACATGCTCTGTTTTCTGAAAGCCACAGCAGGCCTGGAGAGACTGGCAACCTCGAGGTGCCACCGAGGAGCCCAAGGAAGGGGAAGGAGGAGTGGCAGTGCCCTGGGCACCAGGTCTGAGAGGGCGAGGTGGGTATGGTCATGGCCGAGTCAGGTGGTGTGGTCTTTGCTCCAGCTGTTATCGACAGTAGAGTCATAATTGAAGCAACAGATCAGCTGCCCTCTTGTGTGTGTGTGTGTGTGTGTGTGTGTGTGTGTTAATGAATTCAAAGTAATTGACAACTCCAGAGATTAAAATAAATATCTGGACCTCAACTACATATTCAGCCCCCACTGTTCTGGGGAAAGGGCTTCATTTTGGGCAACAAATGAAGGGGAGGTTTTCAGAGGCACAGAGAGAGGGATATAGAAGGAAGAGACCCTAAGAGCCAGGAGTGAGAATCCCCTCCACAAAGCTTTGAGTAACCAGGATGCTTAGAGAATATATAATAAAAGAACTTCATGGTTAATTGAAGGCCAAACAAGAAAACCTTGTCTATTTCAGTTTCCAGTGTGCTGTCATTCATCACTGCAAGAGGCCATTTTTCTACTTTCAGTAAATGCAACTGATTGTTTCTTTATGATAGAACACCTTACTTCCTTGCAAGTCAAAAGGAGACTGCTGGAGAGAGGAGTCGGGCCTTGAAGGATATGCCAAATTGGGGTTTTGTTAAGTCAGTCTTGAAAATTGGTTGTACATTTCACTCCCTAATGCCCCATGCATTTTCATGCCTTCAAGTTCATTCTTCTCTGGACCAGCTTTTAATAGCAGGGAAGGGCTAGGAATTTGATGCCCATTTTGCAGATAGAGAAGCTTATGCCTTTTTGAGAAAATCTGATCATAAAGCTACGCTCAAGTCCCCAGCATAGCCAGTGTAGAGCCTGGTGCCATTGCTCTCCATACAGGCTGTCTCTGACAGTGGTGTTGTCACCTCCTTGGACCAGGAGGTGATGTTATTTTTCATGGGCCAAGGACTCAGAGAAGAGAAGATGAAATGAGGAGAGCATTTCATTGGAGCTTGGAGATGAGAGGTAAATCTCCAGACTCCAAGGGGTGAGCTGTAGTGTGAGGAAGAGCAGAGGATATGAGCCCATTGCCCTTGAGACCTTTGTCTATTCTCCTAAATAGGAACTTGTCAGAGGTCCTTCTGGATAGCTACACTTTTCATGCTGCCACTTTGATTTAAATTAGTTTCATTTTCTCTTAGGCTTACTAGCAGTGAGAACTTTGGCAAATGAACTAAACTTTTTTCAACCTCAGTTTTTACATCTATAAAATGGGAATAATCTTAGAGTTGTTGGAGGACTCAGCAGTATAGTACATGTAAAGTAATAAATATGTAGGACTGTATATTTTATCTATCTACCTATTATCTATCTATCTATCTATCTATCTAGAGACTTACCCCAGGGCCCTCTCACTGAACTGCCTCCTTAGCCCTTTTTTATTTTTTATTTTTGAGACAGGGTCTTGAACTTGTGCTCCTCCTGCCTCAACCTTCCACAGTGCCGGGTTTGGCCACCACACCCAACTACTTTTATTGTGACTGCAGTGGCAGCATTATCACTCCTTATCATGGGGCAGCCTAGAGACCCCTAGGATTCTGGGATGGAAGTTGAGGAGGAGAGAAAGGCTTGTTACTGGGCAGCTGCTCACAACCAGTTAGTATTCTGGGCATCTTCTCATTTAAACCTTCCAACCACCTTGCATCGCCATTTCCAAGTGAGTGGTGCCCTTTAAGTTGTACATTCCAAGTCCTGCTTTTAAGAAGGAGGGATGTATCTCCATCTGCTTAAGAGGTAAGGAAACCAAGGCTTGGAGAGGTTAAACTTCTCATGTTCTTGTGTAGCTAGTGGGTAGCTGAGCTGAAGTCTCAGCTCTGTGGACTTCAAAGTTGAGCTTTTCCTGCCAAACCATGTGTGATGGGAATGCAGTAATGAGCCAGTTTAGTCAGTGAGACTCTATTGAGGCTGAATCCTAGGAGCTGGTCTGGATGCCTGGGAAGACTGGGATATTGCTTTCTGGTGGAGTTTCTCGAAGAGAAGCCCACATCTGCAGGGCTTATACAGCTCCCATTCAAGAGAATAGTCAGTTTGTAGGTAGTGCCCTGCCGGTTGGTCTCTTGAAGAGTAAGTTATCACACTTGTGATGGCATATGAAGCTTCTGGAAAAGGTTTGTGTTTTGCCATTTGTTAAAATACAATTATATAAGGGTATTTTAAACTTAAAGACCAACAGAATGCCTATCATGAATTCAGTTGCAAGAAACATTAGAGAGAGATGCTAGGAGTAGGGGGAGAATGAGGAATTTTGGGAAGAGAGGGACTAAGGGAATTATCAATATGGCAATCCAAATGTTGTGAGAGGCCATGGCATACTCTTTAGTCAGGGAGAAATGACAGAGGAAGGAACCAACTTGGAAAAAGGAAGAGAGGACAAGAATGCTCTTAAATTTGAAGAAGGCTTCCCTCCCTTTTCCTGATAAATGTCCCAGAGAAATTTTAATAGAAAGGTGTGTCAGGTGTGTTGGGGGACTATGCAGTGGTGGGCACCATCTTGAAATTTTGTGGGTCCGGCAGACAAGGCTTTCATCCTGGCCTTGCCCACCTGGAGTGACCTTGGTTCACTTGCATCCATTTCTCTTTCATCCATTGTGCCAGTAGCATCGCGATTCTTCTTCTTCTTCTTCTTCTTCTTCTTCTTCTTCTTCTTCTTCTTCTTCTTCTTCTTCGTCTTCGTCTTTGTCTTTGTCTTCTTCATCTTCTTCATCTTCTTCTTCGTCTTCTTTGTCATCTTCTTCTTCTTCTTTTCTTTTTTGATACTGGGAATTGAACTCAGAACCTTGTGCTTGTCAGGCAGGTGTTTATGCCATTGAGCTATATCCCCTGCCCAGCACTGTGAGTCTTACCCTGAGGAGAGGCGTGTGTGCATGGAGGCGTGTGTGTGAGGTGCATGTGGGCATGCATGTGTGTAATCCTCCATACCAGATTGAGAGTACACGCGACAGTGAAATATTCTGAATTTGCTTCAGAAGAAAGGAGAAGGGATTCTGAGGATGAGAGGGAACAAAGGGGTGGGTAACAAACAGGTCTGGGGCTGAGTGGTGCCAGCAGAAATTGTACTTTTCATTATGAACCTCTCACCTCAGAACCCTCAAATTAGACTGGGAAGGAAGAGGATTGTTAGTGTTCGGGATTTGAGGAGATGTTGCATAAAATCAGAGCTGGTGGTCTCCACTTTCATTCCTCTGGCTTTTTCTTTTTTAACCCATCCCAGTGACGGGGAACCTTTTGGAGATGGGTGCTGCAACTGCAAACTAAAACTTGTGTATTCATTACAAAGTGCCAGCAACTGCAGTTAAACCTGAATATTGAGGCTTTAGTTTAGAAACAACTAAAACCTCATACAGTAACAGCTTTTGTCTTAAAAGAAAAACAAGTAACATGCGTGCCATGAGTTTGCCACCATGGACCTAGCCTCCTGTGAATGCTGAGCTTTGCTGTGCTCTCTCTTGTAAAACCAAGCTATGAACACCCGAAAGCCCAGGTGTTCCTGGAAGTTGGGGTCAGTCTCTGGCACAGCCTCACTGGCTCAGTCTGACTCTGGCTAATGATTGTCCCAGCACCTGGACTCTTTGTTCCATTTTGCTCCCCTGATAGAGCAAAGTGCAGACATTCCTCGTTTAACGACAGCAGTGTTCCTGTATCTAGGTCGTTGATTGACCGCTGAATGAGGAATTGTATATATACACAGTACAATATTCAGAGCAGAGAAACGGTCAAAGGAAACTCCAACTTGATGACTTTGCTTTTCACTTGCATAACTCTTGCATTGCAGTACTATAACAGTATAAAACTACAATACTGCACACTACAGTACAGTCAGCAGAAATTATAAAAGTATATAAACAAGGTGTACTGTACAGTAAAAGACACTGAGGCTCTATAAACAAGATGTACCAAAAAAAGAAAGAAAGTCACAAGTCTGGACAGCACACCTCTGACATAAGTCCAAAACAGTCGGTAATGAAGTAGTTAAACAAGGAATACCTAATTTCCTTAAGGATTCCCTGTTTATAGATGGAAAGAGATGAGACTCATCCAAGGTCACACAGCTCAGGTAGTGACAGTTGGGACCCTGAATCCATTTTTCTATGGGGTGCTTCAAAATATCTTAGGTTCTCAAGGCTAGTAGCTATTCTCCTTGCCTCATCTGAGAATGACCCTTCTTCCCCTCCTCTTCCCTCAGGCAGTAAAATCCACCTGCAAGAGATCTAGATGTAGTGACTCACCTACCCAGACCATTCACTGCTTACAATTGGGCCTTCCCCTAGGTCCTAGGAGCTCTGAGGTTGCAGACTTTCTGGGTTGGCATTCCAGGAGGCTCTGGCCAGGAGCTGACCTTCTGGAGCTCATCAGCTTGATGAAATAGAATTAATCCATAATCATCATAGTTGCTATGATGTTAGCACCTTCGGTGTGTGCCAGGTAGTTTATATCGGTTCTCCCCTTATTCTGTACTTTTAGGCTTCAGAAAGATTTTTGTATTTTTTAAAACTGCAATAAATTCACTGTCATACTTGCATTTATTCAAAATAACTCACCTTAAATCAGTTTGTACTCCTTGGTTACCTCTGGTTGGCCAGTAGGATATTTATGCTGCTAAAATTGGTTGCAAGTGATGGTGGGAGCAGACCAGAGAGGTTACTTTTCCTTGACCTCCCAGGAAAGAGCAAGCTGACCCATCTTTCCTTATAACTTCATTTGTATTGAGGCTTCGTGGTGGGACATAGTGATTAGTAGTGTCTGTCTTTTCCTTCCTTCCACATTCCAGAGAA
Organism: Dasyprocta punctata; assembly: GCA_004363535.1. Classification (NCBI taxonomy): domain Eukaryota; kingdom Metazoa; phylum Chordata; class Mammalia; order Rodentia; family Dasyproctidae; genus Dasyprocta; species Dasyprocta punctata. Next base: position 31,022 of record RJWM01001636.1, on the reverse strand, counting down.
AGTCTGCTGAATGAAAACCTGTCAGAGTGGACATTTTTCCTCCTTTATTTTTCTCTTTGTGCCTGGATAGGATGGTGAGACTATTTTAAATGTTGGGTCCATTGCATGCATTTGATGTTTAAGTATGCCTCATATATTGATTTTAGGATACTATAATAGCAATGATGTTGATGTTTAATGACAATATTTATTGAACAGTTACTATAAGCCAGGCACAGTATTTGTGACTTTATATGTGTTATTTAAAGTATTCACCACCCAATCAGCCTTGTGATGCAGGCACTCTGAGTCTAATTTTAGAGGTGCAGAAATCAGCCCAGAAATGATCGCTCACTTGTATAGGTTGATAGCAGAAATGGTAGAACTGGAACTTGAACTCTGGTTTTCTTTGATTCCAGTAAGTAAGTCCTTAACTCCTTTACTATGCAGATCTACACTGAGTGTGCCGGTTTATGCTGGCCATGGGCTGTTTCTGAGCCTGTCGGATTACTTACTGGTGCTAAGAGCTGTAACAAAGGAACTTTCCAAGCCTCTTTGACTGAGCATTGAGCTGGAAGGATAAGGGACAAGATGGGCCTGTGTTCTCCTATGGGTCCTGAGAGAGGGACTGAAAGATGTCAATGAACAAATACCAAGAGCTCTGGGCACCATGGTGCTCTCACAGCATGCTATGACATTTATAGGGTAGGAGAAAAAAGTACTCTCTCAGGCTCAGACATGCTTCAGAATTTTCTCTGGACCCATGTGAAAATCTCTTCTTCTACAGAGCAAATACTGAGGAGGTATATCAGCCATTTACTTGGTCGGCAGTGGGAAGTTGACTTCCAGGAATCAGGAAACCAGCTGACCTCACCCCAAGTGAACCCCCTGTGTGTGGCTTTCTCCTCTATGCCTTTGATCTGGGGCCCTCTGCACCCAGCTTCATTCACCTCCCATACTGCAGGAAGGCATTGCCCTGCTCCAAGTGCAGCCCCAGCTCCCCCTTGGTCCCTGTCTTGGGCCATCCGCCAGGGCTAGTCCCTAGGGCCAGTGGGTTTCCATTCAGTGGCATCTACCTACCTGCTGCCCCTTTCCCTCTGTCCTGAGTCTGTGTCCCTCACAGAAACTGGTTCTGTACCAGTTTTTCATTTTGTTGATAAGGGAGCGAGAGCTTGAGCATGAGTCTGCCTCCCTCCTCTCCCGGAGTACACAGCTCCTTGAGGAAAGGAACACACAGTGCTAGCCTTTGGAATTGGCAGCCAGCGTGCTGTTCTCCGTCTGATAAGAGGTACTGTAAATAAAACTGTACACCATGGCCTGTTGTAAAATGCCCTGCGTCTGTACTCATTGTTCTGACAGCTTATGCTTTTTTTGGGTCTGCTGTTTTGGTACACTCTGTACTTCCTTATGTAAGCAGGCATGCATATCTCATCAGAACATTCAAGATGTTTATTTTAAAATCTCAAGGAATTAAAAAAAAAAAAAGAGGGATGCACCACTCAATACTAGATGCTGGCAAATACTATGTGTTTATTTTTTCAGTGGTTCCTTTTATAAAAATTATTATTAGCCTGTGGGGTGGGGGGGCTTTGAGGAGGGAGGGATTTTGAAATATTTTCTCCCCTTATTGGCTTCTGCTTTCTTTCCTTCAGAGAGGCACCGTTCCACATCTGACTGCATTCTGTGTCTTCTTTCCCTTCCTAGATGCATGGAACCCCCAACCTCATTTCTGGTCAGTCAGGCAAGTGGGGAAAGAGGCTCCATTTTTTGCCAAGAAGGAGAGGCCAAAGGAGGGCCTCAGGCTGTAGGAGCCTCTACTGGGTTTAGCTCTGTTGTCCCTGAAATCCTGGAATTTAGATAAAGCTTTATGTTTTTACAAAAAAGCCTCACAGACTGATTCCTCTTTTGGTCCCTGTTGGTTGGGGTGGTCCTTAGCCCCTATTCAGAGGCCTCAAACCAACTCCAGGCACATTTGGACTGTGAAATCTCTATCTTTTCACCCAACTTTTGCCTGTTCTGTACCCTACTGTGTCCCCTAGTCCCTCTCTAACCTTTTGGAGGAACTAGGAAGTCAAGAAAAAAGGGGGAGAAAGGTAGAGGTATGGGAAACCCAAAGTGATCATCTCTTCTCCAGTGTTGTGCTCTGGGTATTTAGGAGGCTGGCAGGGCCAAGGGTGTCTATCTGTCTGGCTGTCTGTTTCTTTTAACAACTGGACTCATTGACTCCTGGATGGACTTAGTGACATGAGTAGGGTTCCCAGCACAACACTGCCAGCAGGTGGAGGGTCCACCCTGGTCTTCTGAGGTCTGCCAGGGGACAGAAAGCTCAGCACATGCACTGGAGGGCAGGGAGAGCACTGGGCAGTGGGATTGAGGTCTTATATCAGAGAAAACAGACAGCCTCACTTTCCAACCTTTCTTTTCTTCCCTCTCGAGCTTCCTGAGTTCTAGCCAGAGACTATGTCCTTGAATTTTCAAAAAGGGGTATTAGAGAAGTAGAATAAGGACTCTGCCACCCCCTAGGGGACAGCCCGGCGAGCTGAATGGCCACTGCCCCCTTCTCAGGCACTTGCCAAAGGGATTCTTTAACAAGCATTTAGTGAGCACAGACTGCATGTCATCAGGAGTAGGTTCTGGGGATTTGCAGAGTCCAGGGCAAATACAAGCCTGCTTTCACAGAGCTTACAGTCGGAGCTGCAGAAGACAGCCTGGACCAGGACTGTTAAAATGGGGCTCCTGGGGCTTGTCTAGGGGAAGATTTAAGACCTTGACTGCTGAATTGCTGCTGGTGCTCTTATTGGTTCCATGACAGACTTTTCTGCTCCCCTTAACAAAATAATCGCTCACTTCTAAATTAGAGGGACAAGGCTATGTACGCATGTGTGCGTGCATGTGGTGAAATATGTCTTTACAACTGTGAGACTCACTTTATACAAAACAAATGACCCCCGAATAAGTGCATTGAATTTCAGTAAAATCAATCATACTTTAATTGCACAAAGGGAGGGAGTTCTTCTTTAAAAGAATAATGACTAGCAATGATGGTAGCTGCTGTTGACTGGTTCTGTATGTCTTCTCTCTGGATATGGGGCTGAGCACTTTACCAACCTTGTTGGGGCCCCCTGAGGGACCTACTTTTGCCTTTTCCACTTACAGAGGAGCTGACATACTCACTGAAATCAGTGACTGGCTGAGGGTTACAGCCAGTGGCTAGCTCTACTGGGATTTGAACTTTTCTATGTCTGACCCAAATCCTGAGCGAGCAACCATGCTCCACTGCCTCCTGAGGTATAAATAGCATCCGTGATCTCTTACATCTGCAGAGTGCTTTATGATTAACAAGGAGCTTTATATTCATTAATGCTTATTTATTGCCTACCTGCCTCACAGCAGCCTTGGTGGAACCGATAGCTATGGTCCATCTCCAGTTTGCAAGTTGAGGAATAGGTTCGTCAAACTGTGATGACCTGTGTGATGTCCGCAGCAGTGAGTAGTGTTTGGGGCCCAGTTCTTCCAACTGTAGATATTGTGTTTCTCTTCCTTGTTCACTGAACCCTGCGATTGATAGTAAGGCTCGCATAGGGCTAACTCACTTTATCTTCCTGCCATTTTCCCCCTGCCGTTTAATTTCCTTTCTACAGTCTACCTCTTTCTAGACCCTGTTTCCCCATCTTCCTCTCACCAACTCTGTTCCGTCTGACTGGCCTCTTCACTCTCAGCTTTGCCTGGAGTGGCCAGTCCCAGATCCTGGCTTTGCTTCTTTCCCAGCCCCACCCTCTGCAGCTCTCTGTCCAGATGCCGGCAGCCTCTGGTGCTCTATCTGTCTTTACTCAGTTTATCTCTTTTTATCACTTATCACCACCTGGTCTGTTTTATATTAATCCACTTTTTAAAAAACCTTCCTTCTCCTCTTAAATGTAAGCCCCATGAGGGCAGAAATTTTCTCTTTTGTTTGTGTACTGTGATCTTCCTTCTGGCAGATACTTAGTGGGCATCGAAAACAAAACTGCCATGTGCAGGAAAGACACGGCGATTGTGGCCAGCTCTGAGCTGTGTCGCTGGGATTCTCTCTACTCCAGGATGAGCCCCAGGAAATTCTGTGTGGGTAAATGCTTCTGCTAAGGTCCACATGCACCTGTCGTGCTCAGCTGGCATGACCTCCACCCTACCCCCACCCCTCCACTGATGCTTTATACATGTATTGGGGGCTGAATGATGTCACTGTAATGCATTTTGGGAATAGCCATGTGGGTTATACACACTTGAGTTGCCTTGAATGCAAACCTGACATCATACTGAAAGCAGCAGCAAACAACATATGCACAGTAAACAGGCAGAGACTGTCTTATTGATTAACAGATGAGGCCTCTATTATCGATCAAAGCTTGGCGAGGAAATTTATCACTTTTAATTTCAGGGCTGCCAAATATTTCTGCCTCTGAGCCAGCCATTACAGAAACAATTTAAAGGCACAAGCCTTCTCGGGAGAGCGGATTTCATCTGGCACACTGTGCTTGGCTCTTGCATCCGTGGACCCACCTGGCTTTGCTCTTTCACTCACCCTTGAGAGTCAGTCAGGGTCTCTCTGGGAGATGGTGGGAGGAGTAGTGGGCTTCATGAATGGGGGCCAGTGGTGGGGGCCAATATCTGTGGCATCAGTGTGTAATGAGGAGCTTGACCCATAGAGTCCCTGAGGACAGGGACTTTCACACACTAAGCTCATTTCGTGACTTCATTCAGTGGGGTGGAGTGGGGCAGAGTGGAGAGGCGACCAGATGTGGTCAGGCTTGGGCCAAGCCAGCAAGCTTTACTAGATTCTGTGCGCTCATCTGTTTTTATCTTCATTTGAACTCACTTGATGGTGCACACCCACCCTTTATTTGGAACCTGCCCTTCTTCCTTTCTCTCTGCTTCTCGGTCATTAAAGTGAGACGCTACTACAGCCCACATGATGACAGTTTCTAAGAACCCCCCACACCACATCCCTTTGAAGCCTGCAGCACTGTGGTGCTTTTCACTTGACTGCAGACCTCCAGCATGCTGGCCAGGCCCACACGGCAGCCTCCCCTCCCAGTTTTCTGGAGGGAGCTGTGAGAACGGAGACGAACCAAAGAAAGAAATGCAATTAAAATCAGATCCCTTACAGATCCACAGAAAATCATTGATGGCTAATGATTTGGGACTAGGGAGAGTTTCTCAGGGTCAGGGAGCTGTGGCTTCATCCAGTCCCAGGTTCCCTGTCCTGGCCTGCTCTGTTTTTGGAGCTACTTTTGCATTTCTGGTGTAGAAGGATGAAAGTCTTAGCTGCCACTCTGTGAACACTGGCTTGCCATCATCCCTAATAGGAATTTTCTTGGCTTTTGTTCAAAGCTCTGTAAACCGTGTACCAGGTGCTTGGCCTGAGGATATCCTACAGCTTTAAGGGACACCCAGAGGTCATCATGGGATTCTTCCTACCTCCAAGTGAAATGCTACCCCAGCCACCTAAGACGAGTGACAATATTTATTTTTAACTCTCTTCAGGAAAAGGAGTTCTGTATCTCCCCTGGACTACTTTGTCAGTCCTTTATTCAGTCTGTGAACTTTTATTTACTGAGGACCTATAGTATATATCCTGTTCATCATTTGTAATATGAATATCCATGAGATAGAAGAGATTTATGGCCTCATACTGCAGGGTCTTTGTACTCTTTGATAGCAAGACTTGTTTTTTGATGTTTTAAGTTTTTGTATTTTGAGTTATATTCCTTGATTATGCTAATACTTCAAATTTTTTGTTTTGTTTTTGTTTTTTTGAGGCAGGATCTTATTATGTAGTCTAGGCCGGACTTGAGCTCACTGTGTAGCCCAGGTTGGCCTCAAACTTGTGGCAATCTTCCTGCCTCAGCCTCCCAAGTGCTGATACTACAGGTGTGAGCCACCACATCCAGCTTTTTTTTTTTTTTTTTTTTTTTTGAGATGGGGTCTTACTATGTAATTATGGCTGTCCTTGAACTCACTATATAGCCCAGACGGTACCCTGGAACTCACAGTAATCCTCCTGCCTCAGCCTTCCTAGCACTGGGAAACTTTTGGGTTCTTTTTGTTTTTGTTTTTTTGGTTTTTTTTGTTTTTTTTGTGGCACCAGGGATTGAACTCACAGCCTCACACTTGCCAGACAGGCACTTAGGCCACTGACCCAAACTCCTGGCCCCTGGGAAACTTTTTAAAAAAGTACTTGGAACCATTTTTCCACAGTTTTGCATAAAGCCCTGATGTATACAATATGTAAGCTAGATTTTCTTTTTTGCATTGAAGGAAGGAAAGTCAGACCCCATCTTCTTACCCATAAAGCAGCTTTGCAGATGGATCCCCAAGGAGGCTGAAGGTACAGGAATTGAAAGCTAAGGCTCTGGAGTCAGGCTATCTGGGTTCACATTCACCTCTACTATTAACTACTGTGGGACATTGGGCAGGTACTTGTCCTCTTTGAGCCAGGCCTTTACTCATCTGCTAAGTGGGGATAAAAACTGTATGTATTACATATGGCTATTGTTAGAATTACATGAAATGTTGTGTATTAAACACTTAGCATCATGCCTGGTATGTAGTAAAGCCTCAGGAAACTTGAAGTGGTTTAGAAACAGCATTCACAGCTGTAACTATGTGTAAAAAGTTCCAACTCTTCTTTTTTTGCGGCACCGGGAATCAAACTCACAGCCTCATGCCTGCCAGACAGGTGCTTAAGTTGCTGAGCCAAACTCCCAGCCCTAGTTTTTTGAGGCAGGGTCGCACTATGTAGCTCAGGCTGGCCTTGCGCTCACGTTGTAGCCCAGGCTGGCCTCGAACTCATAATGCTCAGCCTACCTCAGCCTCCCGAGTGCTGGGATTAAAGGCATGCGCCACCACGCCTGGCTCTAGTTCCAACTCTTACAAGGTGCCAGCGCATAACTGAAACACAGGCACATGTAAGGAAGTGCTCCAGCATGTTGAAAGGAACAAAACCAGAGGTAAGAGGTGGGAAAGAGTGGAGCAGTGAGGGCCTGGAATGCTCAATGTATGCATCCTCTGGTCTTAACTATGGAACGAGACTGGGATAGACAGAGGAATGAGATGGGCGTTGCTCAAGCACAGATACTCAGGGAGCATTGAGTAGTGCCCAGAGAGGGTGATGAGAACAACCTGCCAAGGAGTGCCAGCTCCCTGGGGCAAGTTGTGAAAGGCCTGGAAGCCATGCAGAGGAAATCATAATTAGTACAGATTGTAAGCCATTGGATCTTTGTGAGTAAGGATGTGGTCAAAATCTAGTGGCCTTCAATGCTGGGCTTCATGCAGGAAGGGCCTGGAGATATAGGAACTGTCCAAGTGCATGGAAAAGCTACATCTAGAGGACTTCTTGAAGGAAAAGTGCTAAGGTTTGAAACAGGTGACTCCTGGATGAGATAACATATTAGAACCTTGAAGACTTAGTCACTGGTAAAAAGCACTATTTCATCTTAATATGGTAATGATATCATGTTGAGCTTTATAATACTGTTTCTAAGTTGCATCAGAATTAAGTCACATCAATTTGATTTTGTTTATTCTGCATATGTAGAGTCATAGGTCCCTGCTATGTATCAGGCAGATTCTGCTACATGCAGAATGACATGGTCTCTTGGTCAGAGAGCTTGCAGTGTGGTGGGTGAGAGTCATGTGCACAGGTGGTTAGAATGGAGCCTGGTAAGGACCACGATTGAGAACACTGCACAGAATGCTATGAGAACAGAAGGAAGGGCTCCCAACCCTGAAGTAAAGAAGCAAGCATTGAAGATGAACCATAAATGATGAATAGGGCCTCCAGCTCTACGATGGGGGCCAGAGATGGGGCTCAGAGGCAGAGGACATGTGGAAGAGTGTGCAGGCTGGGGCAGTGTCATCCAGTGTAGCTTAGAACAGAGAGCAGGGGTGAGGGCTGAGAGATGGAGCAGGAAAGATGCCACACCAAGAGGGGCCTTATGAGTCCCAGGAAAGAGTTTGGACTCCAGCTGGGGAGTCATTCAAAGATGTTAAATAGTTAGGTACGGGTGATGGTCGAGGATAGAGGATGAGTTAATTTTGGACATACTGAGTCAGAGGCCCCTGTGGACACCTGAATACAGGTACAATGTACAAGTACATCAGCAATGCCTATTTTCCCACAAAGTATGCAGAAGCAGGGCATATTTCTTCTTGCTGGCATCATTTATTCCTGCTCATCCTTCATGCGGTGCTGTCCCTTCAGAGTGGCCCTTCTCCTTGGGAGGCATCTCACCTGGACTTCATCTTCATTTATCTTAGTTGTGCTGATTTTGTTTCTTTTTTCTGTGGTAGAGCTCTTGGCAAGGGCATTTGGAGCTTATGTGGGTGGGTGGCCACTTACTGAAGGTTAGCCTGGGCTGGTTGCATGGATTATCCCTGCCTCAGGAGCTTCACAGGCATCTGGCTCATCCCCTAGCATCCGCCTATGCATTTCTGACCTAGGCTCCCCCTGTACCCAGACTGTGGATCTAGTGTAACTGCCTCTCCTTTTTTTCAGCGGGTGCCAAAGCCTTTGTCTGTGATCAGTGTGGTGCACAGTTCTCGAAGGAGGATGCCCTGGAGACACACAGGCAGACGCACACTGGTGAGTTGCCTTTGATTCCTTTTTTCCAGGTTTTCTAGTGTGACCCTGCATGGATATGAAGTACCTGGGTGGCATCCTCTGCTTAGCAGACATGATATCCAGTCATTTATTTGGTTCCTGTGGGTGGGGATGGGCTTCTGTCATGTGTAGTGACTCTTGCCTATGGGGACAGGAATTTGCAAGTGTGACACTGTCCCATAGGAACAGCCATCCTGGATCGGATCAAGATCTCTACTGCAACAGGCCACCGAGATCCTGTCCTCACTGAGGAATCTTGTACCCTCTTGCTGAGGCCTTAGGAAATCCAACGAATGGTCAAGAAGCCTCTAGCACCCCCTTGATGAAATACTGAAACTATCACGTGACCACAGTAGTCTGGTCCTCCCTTTTTGAGGGTCAAGCCATCATTTATTTATTTATTTATTTATTTATTTATTTATTTATTTTTGGTACCCTGGATCGAACTCAAAACCTCACGCCTGCCAGGCAGACACGCCACTGAACTAAATCCCCGGCCCTATTTTTTGAGACAGGATCTCACTATGCAGTTCAGGCTGGCCTTGAACTCACTTTGTAGCCCAGGCTGGTCTTGAACTCACAAGGATCCTCCTGCCTCGGCCTCCCAAGTGCTGGGATTAAAGGCGTGCGCTACCATGCCTGGCTTGCCATCCTTTAAAAGACATAATCTGAATACAAGTGTATATTTGAACAGCAGCTATCAACTGGCAATGGTATAGCTTTGCTTGATTCCAAAACATTGATTCCCCACATCCACATCATCATAGTGTAATTACTGTCCTCGTCATGGTAGCTCACACTTACTGAGTGTTTGCCACAGTGTCAGGCACTGTTCTCACTGCTTTGCGTGATCCCATTTGGCCACTCTGTCAGTAACCCTGTGCGGTAGGAAGCTACTCCTGTGCCATAAATGAGGAAACTGAGGCTCAAAAGGAAAAGGCTATGGTAGGAACAGACATGGTAGAACCTGTACTTCAGAGCTCAGACTGCCTGCATTTAACCCTGACTCTGCTACTTCCCATTTGTGGGACAATGGAGGAGTTATCTGAGCTTTCTTTATTTGGATGTCCTCAACTTTTAAAAAAGTAGAATATTAGTATCTATCTCATAGGGTTGTTGTTTGAATTAACCAAATTATTTTATTTGAAGTGCTTTGTGGAGTGTTTGGCTCATAGTAAGCATTCAGTAATAGAAGTAACCATATGTAATAAATATTTATCGAGTTCCTACAATGTGCCTGATGCTGTTTGGTCATGCAAGACATAATAACAAATGAGACAGACAACATGCCTGGCCCTCATGGAACTGAGATTCTAAGTGGAGATAGTGTGGACCAACAGGTCCATGATACATCAAGTTACAAGCAAGTTAAGAAAGCTAAAATGAAACAGACTGAAGGTCAAAAAATGGTAGAGAGAAAAGCGATATTCTGGATGAAATGGTCAGAGAAGGGCTCTCTGAGAAGCTGACATCTGAGCAGGAAGGTGAGGGGTGAGCTACTCGGGATTGCTGCGGGGACTGCCTGTGTGCAGGGAACAGGCTCGTGCAGGAGCCCTGAGGCCAAGTTGAGCCCGACGTGTTCAAGGAACAGCATGAAGAGCAGTGTGGCAGCAAGCAGGGAGTGAGGCGGCCGAACAGGACAAAGTCAGGCGGCCGCTCCACATTCCGAAGGAGTCTGGGGTTGGTTCTGTATGTGGTGAGAGTCTCTCAGAGGGAGGGAAGATATCTGCAGGTTACATTTTGAGATGAGAAACTTACGGTAAGAAAATATAAAGAAGTCTTACAACTCAAAAATAAAAATGCAAATGACCAAATTAGAGAATGGGCAAAAAGGATATGAATAGACATGCCTTCAAAGATGGACAGATCGCCAGTGAGCACAAGAGGAGATGCTCCACACCATTAGCCATCAGGGAGATGGAAATCAAAACCACAATGAGAACCACTTCACACACTAGGATGTGGCTACAATAAATGACATTGAGAGTAGCAAGGTTTGTTAAGTGTGTGGAAAAATGAGAAACCGCATGCACTGCTGGTGGGAATGTGAAATGGCACAGCTGCTTTGGAGAATAGACTGGCGGTTCCTTAAAAGATCATACATAGAATTGTCATATGACCCAGCAACTCCACTGCTACCTGTTTACCAGAAGAAATGAAAACATGCGTCCACACAGAAAGTGTCTGTGAATGTACACAGCAGCATTATTCAGAATCGGCAAAAGTAGGAACAATCCAGCATCCATCAGCTTATGAATGGGCAAACCGAATGGGGGAAATCCATGCCTTGGAATGGAATTGGGCTGTAAAAAGGAATGAAGCACTGATACATGCTGCACCATGGATAGATCTTGAACACATGCCCTGTGAAAGAAGCTAGACACAAAGGCCACATGTTTCATGGTTCCCATTTATATGAAACATCCAAAATAGGCAACTCTATGCAGACCCAAAGTAAATTAGTAGGTGCAAGAGGCCGAAGGTATTGGAGGTAAATAGAGAGCCACTGCTAATATACACAAAGTTTCTTTTGCGGTGTGTGTGTGTGTGTGTGTCTGTGAAAATGTTCTAAAATTGTTTGGGGTAATGGTTGCACAACTCTGAATATATTAAAATTCATTGAACTGGACACTTAAAAGCATGAGTTGTGTATTTTATGGTATGTGTATTATATCCTGGTAAAGTTTTGTGTGTACATGTATGTGGAGATATATAAATGAGCTTTTCCATGTGCCAGGAAGAGTCACTAATGTCACACATGCCACTATATATTCATAAACATATATATACACTAGTATGTATATGCATGTGTCTATGTATGTATGCATGTGTACACAACTTTACTGACACATAATGTACATACATATTTGTTTATATATCAAGACATACATACACATAAACATTTACAGAAAAGGGGAAAGTCCATTGGAGAGTTCATATTTGTTCATTTTTTCCATGTTAGGGATGATCGCAGAGCCTTGTACACACTAGGTATGCACTCTACTACTGAGTTATGCCCAGCCCCATTTGAGGGTTTTGAATGGGAGAATGAATGACTTGATTTATGTGTTTAAAAGAGTACTCAGGCACCTGTATTGAGAACTGACCATTAGAAGTGTTTCAGCTATCAATTGCTATGTAACAGAACAGTGAAGTGTTATTATCTCTGACAGTTCTGTGAGTTGATTGGGCCTGGCCCAGTTGTTTCACTTGGGGTCTCTCATGACTACCATCAGGCGGTGACCAGGGGTAGAGTCTTTGAAGGACTTTCCTGGGCTGGAAGTCTATGATGGCTTCTGTGCTCCAAATATCTGACTCAGACCTCTCCCACATGGCCTCTGCACAGCAGAGCAGCAGGGATTTGTCACTTGACAGCTCAGGGATCCAGGAGTCAGGATGCAGACACTGTCCACCCTCTTAAATGCTGGGAAAATAGTTGTGGAAACACATGGCCTCGCTTCTGCTGTATTATAGTGATCCACGTTGTCACAGGTCAGCACAGACTTAAGGTAGCAGAAACCCAAGCTTCTCTTGTTAATGGAGGAGTGACGAGGATATAGAGGGAAAGGGGGATTGATGGCAGCTGTCTTGGGGACAAGCTTCCACAGTGCCTGGGTAGAGGTAAGGATGTGGACAAGAGTATTTATAAGTTCTAGTCCTTCTACCGTACAGTCTTGAGTGAAAACCATCACTCTTAAATTGGTGTCATGGACTTTGGTTTGGGGCTGTCCTCAGTATGCCACCTTGACTTGCTCATTGATGACTGAGTAAACAGAGCTTCAGCAAGGGTGAGGAATAGGGAAAAAAGAATCCAGATTAGGGATGAGAGGCCAAAGTGGAAGCTTGAGGAAGGCTCCCAGCAGCCTGCGTGTGGGTTGTGGGTCAGCTCTCTCACAGCAGAGCACACCAGCCCCTTGCTAGTGTGGGAAAGGCCTTGTGCTCAGGGTTTGGGGTGGTACAATAGCAGCTCACTCTCCATGTAGGGTTGGTGGTGAGATGGCTGGAGTGACATTAGTACCTGGCAGAGGTCCTTTCTCACTCATGGCACAAATCTTTGCTGACTCCACATGGATACTCAGGCCCCTTTAATAATCAAAGAACAGTGTGAAATCTGTTTCCCATCTCTGTTTCAGGAGAAGGAAGAGGCCTGATGACAGGGAATAATGCTTTGCACCAGAGAGGGACAAGCCAAAGCGGGTGCCAGGAGTTATGGAAGAACCACAGGAGAGCAGGGAAAGAAGTCTGGAAAAGAGAGGAATGGAGACCCTGGGGAGAGTAGAAAAATGCAAATGTTACCTGGAATGTTTGAGACCTTAATTTATAAAACACTGTATTATACCCATTTTGCAGAAGAGAAATGGAGGTCTAAAGGCTACCTCTTAGGAAGTAGAGCACTGGAACTTGACCCACCTGTACCTTCAGAGCTCTTCCCACTACTCCCAGCTGCCTGTGTGTTGACTGACTGCTCTTGTGGCCCAGGAATGGGGCAATTCAGAGAGAGCTTGTTCAGTGTCAGTTATCCTGTGGCCCTGTCCTGGAGAGGGCTCTTTAGGATCCCTGTGACCCACTTTACTAAGAATTCCCAGCATCCTTCTTGTGACGGGTTACAATTTCTTTGAATCACATTGTGTATGAGAGTTCCCTGCCCAAGGCCACCATGTGAGGAGTAATATAGCTGTGTGCAGCACTGCATAAGATGAGTGATCATGGTGACTTATGGGTTTTCTTTTTAAAAAAAAAATTTTTTTTTTTAAATTTAAAACAGTTTTGAGACAGGGTCTCACTAAGCTGTTAAATTGCCCAGGCTGAGCTTGAACTTGATGATCCTCCTGGCTCAGTCTCCCAGCGTGCTGAGATTAAAGGCGTGCACCACCTTGCCCCCTCTGCAGGAATTCTTGAGCCTCAAAGATGAATCTAGTAGAAAGTAGCTCCAACCGCAGTATAGCCAAGTAAACGCCAACTACACACCCCCGTTTTGACCCCACTTAGCCTATATTTCTCCCCTGGTGTGCGTGACCCCTTCCTGTTGCCTCCCCCCACACTCTTGATGGACTCAAGCTGGTGCTCCGGGAGGCCGTGCTTACGGTTGGGCTGGGCTCAGGCTTTGTTGTCACATTTCAGTGTTCTGTTTGGGTACAGCGAAGACTTTGAGTAGATAAACAGAGATCATTTTACACCTTTTATATTATGACAAATACATATTGCAAAACACTGCTGCTTCCAAAATGTTTGGGTTGCAAAGCAGCGAGGAATTAACAGCTAGGCAGCTCCCGAGATGCTTGTACTTCATTTACACATCAGAAGTTCTTTTACACTGTTCAGTAAAATAAAAGTGAGAAAACACACATATACGCATGTGCACATTCACATGTGCACCCAGTGCACCTCCTAGGTTCTATATCGAGAATGTCTGAAATTAATAAGTAGTTCTTTAAGTCCAGATAAACTGATAAATACCATTAATGGCTTAATTTATACTCTGGGTTTGAAATTTGACACACAGACACTATCTTGGCTCAGGAAACACAAGTGGTTTTGTGCCAGAGGTTTTAATGACCGATCAGTAATATAAATTGCTGCGTCACTGAACAGAAATAGCTTCTCCGTGTCATTTGATCTGGAAACTTCTCCGGCCAGGCAGCAGTTAATAAATTTAAAAATAATTACCCTCTTTATTCAAAGTCAAACTAATTAGGAGTGGGCTTTACAAATCATAATGTTGTTCAAGTCACTGTACATTCCCATTTGGGATTTGAACAGGCCTGGGGGGCAGCAGTCAGGATTGGGTGGTGTTAATTAGAGGGCAGAGATACCTTGGCTACTGAACTCAGGGTACGGACTGGGACGTCCTCAGCATACTCGAGGGGGAAGACAAAAGGTATCCACAAGGAGGCTGTAAGGATGACCTGTGGGAACATTGAACTTTTGCAGTCCACGTGTAAGGCACTAAGAGCAGACCCCTGACCTGAACATGCAGGAGCTGGAGTCTTGGCTAGTCTGTGTGAGCAGACTAGAGAGGCAGAGACAGGCACACGAGAGGCAAGTGTGCAAGTGATAACACAGGGAGAGGGACACACCCAGAGTCAGGGGAATGCATAGGACGTTCTCTGGTGGACTTCATTTTCTATGGAGTGGATCAGGTTTGTTTTGTAGACTGCAGGGAAGAGGGGCCCCCATGGATCCTGAAGTCAGAGTACACACACAGTTCAGAATATCAGTGCATTATGACTTGGAATTTGAGGTCTGGTGTCACATTGTCTAGATTTAAATTCTCACCCCTGGTATGATGTTGTGTGATGCTGGGCAGGTTACTTCACTTCTGTAAGCCTTTATTTGCTCCCTGTGATATCGGGACAATTATGGTGCCTGTGGAATGTGGGGCATTGTAAGGGTTTGATTTGGTGACCCATGTAAAGCACTTAGCATAGACCCTGGGTGGAGTGACCTCTTGGGGGAAGTGGTGGTGGTTTCCATAATTGCATTGTCACAGCCTTCATCAAAGATGAGGGATGCTTGTCCCTCACTAATTAGTGAGAAAGGAAGAGTCAAGTCCATGGTGATGGAATAAGAACATCATCTGCCTGCCTTTCCAAGGAGGGTGCAGTCTGAGGTCTCTGGGGATCTCTGTCTCTGTCCTCTGACCAAAGGACATTTTAAGTGTGCTCATCCAACTCACAGCCACTGGGGCCCTCTAAGTACAGTTGAGAGAAGTAAAGACAGAGTGAAGTTTTATGTTTTGAACAGTCTCTTTGGGGCAGATTTGTTAGACCTTAAGAACCTGGGACCTGAATGTGCAAAGCTTCCTAGAGGAGCCAACCCTCTGCCAGTGTCTAAATACCTGATACCCCAATCTGAGTCAGACAGGCCATAGAAGTGGGATCAGGAGGAAGCAGGTGGGTCAGCCTTTGTGAGCCTCAGGCAGGTGTCTTGATACATCCTAGTAGAGGCCTTAGTGATGCCCTCGTGGACTGAGGAATACTGAGTTTTCTAGAGAGGCTCTGTGTCAGCTGCCACCAGGAATGTGGGTATTCTGGATCTTCTGATTTCTTCAACTAAGATCTTCCTTCTCATCCTGCCTTTTCCCTGACAAGGAAAAGAGGCAAAGGTGGCTATGGTCATGCCTAAGCTTAGCTTGCACTAGATCTTAGACTTGCTCCAGAGCAATTCTGCTGTTGTGCAGCCCCAGCCTGCCCCCACAGGTCTGCCAGATGAGCACTTTGGTTTGCCGAAGATCAGAGTAGCCTATGTAGCTGCACCCTCCCCATTATTCTGTCAGTTATTTATTCCCTGGGTCTTTAAGTGCCGGTGATATACCAAGTGGTTTATGGATTCAATGCATTATGGTGAACAAAACATGACCCTTTGCTTTCCTGAAGGCTGTCATGCTGTGGAGGAAATGAGCAGGTAGGTTGAACTTGCCTTAGGTACACATAATTCAATAGTTTGCCTCACTTGGATATTTCTGAGTTACGACTATTAAATACTATTAAGTCTTCACTACAGTCCTAAAAGGCAGACATTTTTTTTTTCTCCCTGGTCTTTTTTAGAGGAAAGTAAGATCAGAAGATTCAGGAAACCAGTGTGAGGTGGATCTGGAATGTGTGCCTTGACCTCCTGCACTCCAGAATCCCTGTTTTAAGATCATCTTCCCTCTAGGTGGGGCCAGGGCATCAAATCTGATGTGCAGGGCAGGGTCTCAAACCCTATATTTGAAAAAGGGGGTCAACTAAGAACAAATAATCCAAACTAGAATTAAGACATGCATGTTTGTTCTTACAGCCCAAGGTTCTCTCCACACTGACTACAAAATGAGGACTTTCTTTTGGAAGGCTAGAAAAAGTTGTTTGGGTTCCCCATTTCTGTGTCACAGGAAAAGTCACTCAACCAGATACAAATGTGGAGATGCTGATTGTCATGGACTTGGTAGTGAGGGCTGTGCCTCCGGCTCTGCTCTTCTCTTCCGGCAGTGGGGGAGGCTAGAAGAAGGTACGGATATGCTCTGACCACTGCTTTGGAGGTGTGAAACTGTAGCCCCAAACTCAGCGCTGGCTGGCTGTGTCTCCTGTCCCTGTCTCACTCCTGATTTGTTAATGATGCTCAGAAAAGCACCATGGACATTTCTGGCTTGGAACTTCAGGGCAGAAAATGGAGCCCTTGTTTGGAGGTTTCTGTGTGGTGGCTGACCGTGGAAGGAATAGCAGGACCAGGCCAGGCAGAGGATTTAAAGAGTGAGCAGCAACATTCCTTCCCTCAGGGTGGCTGCCAGCTGGCCTTACACCTCTGCTGTCCTGGGCCTGGCAGGAGGGGCAGCATTGGACACCTAGGAGCCCGTCAGGGTGGCTGGCCCTGGTCCTACAGCAATAGGAAAACTAGCAACTGTCCTGGCTCATCCTCTTAGCACAGCCTCCCAGGGTCTGATCCCAGAGGAGATGAGGAGGGCAGGAGGCAGATGAGGAGAAATAATTTAATCTGCCTAACGTTTAATGGGAGCAAAAAGGAAGAAAGAATCTGAGGCCCCTGCCCAAGCTAGAGGGTAGGGGGAGGACAGGGCAGTGAGTCATTAGAGGGACACGTGGACTCCATGCAGGTTGGCATGACCTCCTCATTGAAAGCATAATAGCTTTTGACTTTTATAAATATCAGAGGTGATTTGTATAGCATTTCACATGGTATGCCAAGGAATTCAACACGAGAGCCCTGGAGCTCAGGAATGGCTGCAGAACGTCATAGGCGCTTCAGGAGGGGGTCATGTGCTGCTGTTTGTACAGTCAGTGCCCCAGCATAGATTTACTCTTGACCTAATTTCATGCTGTTACTATAAAGGCATGTTTGATGCCTAATATAGAGTTTTATTTTCCAAGCACAGGGCTCTCAGCTCTGTTGGAGCTGCTTGCTGCAGAGTGGGGAGGGACAACCCAGCTGTCACTTGCTGGCCCAGACAAGCTGGTTTCTCCTCCACTGCTCACTCTCAGGGCCCCTTTGGCCATTTTTGGGAAGGACCCCCCACCATACTACTTTTTTAACTAACAAGTTTTATTTTAAGTTTGCAACAAAATGGCTTTGAAGATGAGAGAGTGCCTCTGTAACCCCTGTCCTCACACATGCTCAACCTCCCTCCCTGTCAGCATCCCACACCACTGCGGTCCATCTGTTAGAATCAGGGAACCCACCCAGGTACATCAGTAACACCTAAAGCCCACAGTTGACATTCAGTTTGCTTTTGGTGTTGTGTACTCTGTGGATTTGGGTGAATGTAAATGACATGTATCTATCATTGTATTATACAGAGTGTTTTTTCTGCCCTGAAAATCATTTTGCTCTACTTTTTCATCATCCCAATACTTTTCCTGTGAAGCATTGATGGTTTTCACAGTGTTTCCAGGGGATCAATGGTGTTTGCTTATCTTGGGGTTGGAAGAGAATTGACCCAAGGCAGGTTTGGGTTAGAAAAGCTGGAAAGTCCTTCACTTCTCACTTATCTTACACATCTGCTTCATGCTAGTCATTTGTGCTGGGTCCTGGGATGGAGATGCAGCCGGGACAGGACATACATGGCCTCTGTTCTCCACCAACCTCCTACCATAGCAGAAACGATGTCACACATTATTGTTAGAGATGTGGGAAGGCAGCATGGTATTTAGAAGCAGCAATAAATTAGGAGAAAAGAGAAGTAGCTTCTTATCCTGGCTCTGCCACGGACTTGCTTTATGACACGGGACAAATTGCTTTGTTTCTCTGCCTCTCTCAAATGTAGGGTATGGGAATTGGGCAAGAAAAATTGCTGTTTGGGGGTTTATATGGTTCCAAGCTCAGCCTAAGATTCCAATCTTGTATTGATGGCTTACATTTTTCTCAACCTCAGTTTTCACATTTGTAAACTATGATTAATAATAGATGACTGTTATAAGGATTCAATAAAATAATACAGATAAAGTACTTAGCCTATTGACTGAATAGCTGCTCACTACCCTTATTTTTAGAGGTCTATAGTTGCTGCCCTCAGATGTAGGCAGGTATTTTCTTCACTTTATTTTGAGGCTTATTCCGTAACTATGTTTTTGATACATATAGTATCTGAAGAGGGGATTAAAGATGAAGATATTTTGGCTTTTTTTTTTAACTCATGATGATCCTCCTGCCTCAGTCTCCCCAGTGCACCACCACCCCTGGCTAATCTTTTGCCTTTTAAAAGTTCTGAAAATTTGAAGGGCATGATGAAATTTTTTCACAACCTAACAGTTGCTTAACATCACCAAGAAGTGGGCTTCCCCATCTGTCTCCCTGATGAGGGGCTGCAGGCTCAGAGTCGTATAAATAATCTGACTCAGCCAGTGGCTGGGCAGGGATTCAGTTGACACCCCAGAGGAGAATCTGATGGGACTTTGGAGGTTCCCATTGTCTTTCCTGTTCAGTTGTCCCTTTTTTTTCACAACTGTCCCCACACTAGGACCCCAGTCACTACTCTCTTCTTGTGTGTCCATCTCAGCCACCCTCCATGCTTCTCCTTTATCCTTTCATGTGCTGCTTTCTGCTCCTGTTCTTTCCTCTCTGGTGTCTCCCCCTTCTCCCTAGTGTCACCACCACTGCCCAGTGACAGAAAGGAGTTAATAAAAACCCATGTGTAACTGAAACTTGAAAAGCCATAAATCGCCTTGTTTTTTCTAGGATGTTGGTAGCATTTTGATTTAATAGTTGGACAAACACAAGGGCCTATTTTATTCAGAGTTTACAGGCCTCAAGGCTGTTATTCCTCCAAATTTAATAGCATTGAAATTGCAGGGTTTGCTATAATTTGCCTATCGCTTTCTGCTCCACCATTGATGTTTATTGTCAGCGGGATGGAATCTCAGTCCGACTCACTTAGATAACATGTCTGTTAAACATTTAGATAATTGTACCATCATTAACTTGTCACATTATTTTAGAGATTCAAAACAGAGGCAGGGTAAGTAGAGGCACCCCAGAGGGTGGGGTGGGGGAGGAGGATGGGGAACTAACTAGATGAGGGAGGTGGCTGCACACTCTGTGTGGCTGGAGGTGTCCAGGTGAGGGAGGTGCATGCTGCAGAGACAGGTCCAGGATGCTCCCTGCCGAACCTCCCTGAACCTCAGACCACTGACTGCCGCCATGACAGTCAAACCTGCTGTTCAGTGACCTTGAGACAGCATTGCAAATGCTTAGAGTCTCTTGGTGCTTTATTCCCAACTTTGTCCTCTTTATGTACCGAACACTGATTTTTAAACTTCCCCTCAGGATGCTGGTTGCAACATTATTTGTAATTACAGAGCATTGAGAATGACCTAAATGTCCAAAGGTGAGGAATCTGTTAATTATGGTACCTGATGTGGAAAGATGTCTGTGATGTTTTGCATGATAAAAGCTGGTTAGAGAAAACAAATTATCTAGTGTGATCCCTTTTAATATAAAATAGAAATCATCCCATAAGATTCTGTAAGACTCTATACCTATTAATAGTGATTATCTTTATAAGTGGGATTACAGGGCAGAAGGAGTTTTGCTTTCTACTGTATTTTTGAATGATAAATTTGTAGGCATGTGCCACTTGCATAAATTTAAAATTAAAGTAGCTTTATAACTGAAAAATCTACAGGAGCAAGTAGAGGGTTTCCAGAGATCAAGGACATTTATATCTCAGCCACAATGGCAGGTGCCTCAGTTTCTCACTCTTTGGACAGACAAATGCCATGTGAAGAGTTGACCACATTGGAATGGGCTTACGCCACCCTCAGAGGTTAGGATTTCTGTCCTGTTTACTAAGGGTGTGACAGAGCAAGTGAGTAGTCAGAGAGATTTTCATTATACCCAGAGTGGTGACAGAGGTTAGGACTGATGGAAATAAGCTCAGCTGGAAATTGGGCGACCTCATTTGGGAGATTCTGTGAACAATTAAATATCAATAATAGTGGGGCTCTGAGACGAGACTGTATTATAACAGCCACCCAGAAATAATAGGGGTGTGCCCTCTGGTCCCAGGAAGTCCTGGGCTCTAGTTCTGTCTCTCTGGCTTTGGATAGTGTGTTATGTCTCGCACCCCAGAACCTCCACTGTGACTTGGCAAGAGAACTCTGCTGCTTGGCCCAGCTTACGTACAACCCCATGACACTGAAGAAGAGGAGAAACTGCACAGTTCAAAGCACAGGTTAATTCTTCTCCAACTGTAAATAATGCAGATATTTGGGAGGGGGAGGCCAAACAATATAAATATTTTATAGACTATAGGTTAATAATGTATATATTTAGAAAAACAGCTTAAATATTTCATATACTGCAGTGTGGAGTCCTGGTTAAAGGAAGAACTGAGTTTCTGAGGCCTGAGTAGAGGGCTGAGGGTCACTGAAAGTGAGTGTGACACACTGCAGTATGAAACAGACAGGCAACTGTCAATGACTTGGAACCCAAGTAAGTTGAAAGTTTCAGATTTTTAAAAATTATCCCTTAAATAGCTTATATTTTTAATATGGAAGAGAGCAGATGATACCCTAATAACAAGAATTTATTTCTAAAAAGCAACTTCCATCCTAAGAGAATTGAAAATATGCATTTGCCCAAAAGCTTACATGTAAATATTCTTGGTAGCACCATTCATAATACCACCAAAGTGGAAATCACCCAACTGCTTGTCAACTGATGAATGGATATACAAAACGTGGTATGTCCATACAATGGAGTACAATTTAGCCATAAAAAATAAGCCATTCCTATATGGTACAACATGGCTAAGCCTTAAGAAACATGATAAATGAACAAAGGCAGACTGAAAAGGTTATGTATAAATAAAGTAGGTTGCTGGTTGTCAGGGGCTGAGGAGCGGAAAGAGGAGAAAGGTGGACTGACTACGTATGAGTATGGATGGATGAAGGACCCTGGAATTAGCTAGTAGTGGTGATGGTTTTCAGCTCTGTGAATTCTTCAAGAACTGTTCATACAGTGAATATTATGGTACCTGAATTATATCTTAGTGAAAAGAAAAAACAATTTCAGGTACATTACTGGTTTTTATGGACTCAGTCCAATTGCTTCTACCTGCTGCATCACAATGCTGTATAGACAGGTAGCCCTTTTTATGGTAGTGCAGCAGGCTGAGGCCCCTTCGGAGTCATTTCATTAGCAGTAGACAGCAAGAAAGAGAGGACTCAGGAATGCCTCTTTACCCACCCTAGTTCTCCAGTTTCAAAAACAAGAAGGAAGGGTCAGGTCAGGCCTCCTGATGGACAGGCAAAGGGTTGGGTCTGATATCCACAATGTTAGGTGGAACCCCCTGAGCAGGTGCCTTCTGTGTAGATTTAAAGAAGAAAAATCAACACTCATCTGACTGGGAAGAGTCACTCTCCCCAAAGGCAGTACACAGACAGTATTGACCTGGCTACATTAAGAAATATATCACAAACAATATGTAAATAATATGTATTCAGTGTGGGAAAATTAGAAAATGCATATAAACAAAAGAAGCATATCCATTGTAGTTCTACTCTCTTTACTCCATTTTTCTTTTAAACACAAATGAGGTGATAGTAGGCAAGGCATGCTGTTTTGTAACCTGTTACTCACCTGCCAAAAAACCTACAGCTTGGTGACCATTCTCATGGTTTCCTGTATTCTGTATGTTCTCCCATACACCCACGCATTTATTTTTTCTGTGTGCACTAATGTGCCTGCCTTGTGCGCTGGGAGACCAGATCCCCATATCCAAAGGACATTCCCAGGACCACAGGCAGGAGCAGTGGCTAACAGAGATGCAGCACATTATCACCTTTTACCTTGTGCAGCTCCTGACAGCAAGATAAACTGGGCTGGTCAGCAGTGCTGTGGCTGCTCTTTGCTTGGCCATTCCAGGCAAGCTTGAGATATTGGGAACACTTCCAGTCTCCACATGCAATCTTCTTAGGAGCTCTTTCCCTTTGGTTTCTCTAGCCTTGCAAATGGCCACTCGCCCTAGGCAGAATTTGAGCAGATAATTTACCTCCTCTCCCAACTTAATGAATGATACTGCCTGGGGGCTGGGCAGACCCAGGAAAATCCGGGCATCCATTTTTTCATCAAGTTAAAACCCAGAGTTAAGTAGCAAGTTAAGCAACTCTATATATTAAGTATTCCAAACTCAGTTAGTGAAGATTTCTTAAAGTTGATGATCTCTAGGTAGGCATTAGAAAAAAGACTTTTCTCTTGGAATTTTCTTGTCTGAATATTAGGAAAAGTTACTTGATGGAGGGATTGCAGGTTTGGGTCAGATGAAATGTTCCCCGCCATCACTAAAAGAAGATCCATTACAGATTGGAAATGACTTTGTCTCTAAGTGCCTGTTGTCAGATGGGATGCTCATTCTCCTCAACCAAACAAATATAAAATGCTTCCAGCCTCTGTCCTGGATTTTCTATTACTATTTCACAGGACTCCAGAGAGTTTTAAGATAGCAATTTGATTAAGCTTATGGGGAAGATCCCATCAGATAGCATTCTTTTTCTGCAGGTAGAGATAATGTGTTCAAGTATTAAGTATGTTTTAAAGGTAATTATCTTTTCCATATTCATTTTAGTTACAGGAATTGAAAAGGGGGAGACTTTGCATCAGAAAGCTGCCCCCTGGGCCCTGCAGTAGCTATGACTCCTTTCCTCTGGGGAGCCTAGTAGGTTTTTGACAAGTGAATGAACACCAAGTGTTTCCAATTTTGAAATGATTCAGTATTGCCCATCATCAGGGAGGTGGTCCCAGAGGTGAGATCTTGGCTGCTGACCTTACCCAACTTTCTAGCTTGGGTTTCCTGTTCTGGAATGCTTACTAGACTCTCTATTTTAAGTTCTGAAGGCCAACATGGGGCCTGGTTACTACTCAGAATGAGGAGTTACCTCATCCAACAGCAAGTCATAGCACCTTTCAAAGTAGAGCTTGGAAATGGAGTTCCTGGAATTCTAGAATCCATAGAACCTAGACTTCAGAGTTTGGGGAAGTAGCACTAGGGAGCAAGATCCCAAGCCTTAAAAAGAATCTGTGATTCTCCCAGTATCACCCAGAAAATTGGAGAGACATGACGTGTACTAAACCTAGAAATCCATGGCCTTGGACTACTCTTCTTGTCCCTCAGTTTACCCGCAACTTTGTGCTGCCTCCGGAAAACAATCCACTTCCCCTTTCTTGGGAACCTCCAGAGTAGGGGAGTAAGGTAGTTAAGAGTAAGGAAAGATTTAGGTCCCGGGGGGCACAGAGCTGTGGAGCCCCATGGCAAGCCGAGTACAAGTGCCCTGCAATTTCACAGACCTTGCTTTGCCTTCCAGCAATGCTGTTGCAAGCAGTCTGCTCTTCTTCAAAACTGAAAATCCAGGCTCCAGCCTTGCCTTCAGAAAGCTAGCAATTGCTAGGGAGGAAAATGTGTGTCTAAAAAATAACTAACAAAACAAGGCAGTTGAATGTGATACATACTCGAGGAATACAGGGGTGATGTTTTCAGTATTCTTAATCCCTTGGTTTGTGTGAAGCCTTTCTGCTGTGGCCAGAAACCCATTGCTCCCGCACACAGCATTATCCATGTTACTTCTGTGTGTGATCCCTCAGAGGTCCTTGGTTAGATGGACTGCAGCTTTTTGGTCTAAAGCCAACCGACACTGGGAAAGGATCTTAGGTAAGAGATTTACAACTCAAGCCTCCAAGATGGTGGCATGTGTCATTGCCTCTGAATGGTGTCCCTTTTCTGTCAGATGTGGGTGTCAGTGGAGGGTTGGGTGTGAAGTTGATAGATATGACCTGGCTGCTTTGTCTTATATGCTTTATCTTTGGTAAGGAGGCTCTGGCATCTAACATGCACACTTGCTCTTGTATATCCAACTCATCCTTCAGAGCATCCTCCTGGACTTACCCCAGGTACACATTAGATTGTTTTGAAGGCACTGTTTTAAAAAAAAGATACTAAGCAAGGGCTCTTACCTCAACCCAGTTGAATCAGAATCTCTATCATGGTGCTCAGATATGGGTACTATTAAAAGTACCTTAGGAGATTGTTCTATGTAACCAGGTGTTATGGATTACAAACTGGTGGTCAACTTAGCACCAGCTTCAGTTGGTGTTGAGTTAAAGATGTTCCACCTGAAGAAAGTTGCCAGCATAAATAGGGACATGGGGAAGAAGAGCCGGGCATTGTGGGTTCTTCCAAGAGTTGCTGTGTGGAGCCGCTGGTTCTTCTCCTGGAGGTGCTTGTCACACTGGCTTCTCCAATGTGGATTCGGCCATTATCGTCGGAGGAGCTCGGGACCTCATCGGTGAGAGTGGCTGTGGTTCATGTTGCGGGAGCTCTGCTCCTCACTCTGTGTATCACTTCCTGGCTCCGGAGGGGAGGCTGTGTGCTGGAGAAGCTGGTCACACTAGGCTTCCTGACCTGTGCTCAACTGTTCTCCATCGTCGGAGGAGTGCGGGACCTCGTCGCCGTTGGGGATGGCTGTGGTGCTCTTCAGGGCAGCCCCGCTTCTTCTTTTGAGCGTGACTTCTCGGCTCCTACATAGAACCCTCAACCCACTGCACAGCTCCTTCACCCTGCTGGCATAGACTTTCTGGTTCCACCGCTGACCTGTGGCCTTCCCAGCACAGAACCGTAAATAAACTGGCGTGAG